>JAMXBD010004572.1:0-54402 GCA_024138025.1 Combretum micranthum | reverse complement strand
TGTTTCCTTGATTTGTTGACTTTGCTGATCCCTTTGTTATTTCTTCATTTATTGATGGTGGAGTGTCAAACAGGCTTCATTTTCCTAAGATCAACAACTAACAACAAGAAGTACTACTTTTTTAGGATTATTGATGAATATAGATGCAAAATGAGTTTAAATAATCCTTAAATGAATAGAGTAATATATCCTATCAAGAATACCTAAATCAGTTAGGATTAGAGCCTTTAAATGCCCCATGGAGGTTAGTATTGAAAGTGTAAACCTATAAATCTTAAAGAACTTTTTTTTTTAAATATCGCTTCAAAAGATTCCTTTAGAGTATAGTTTTTGAAGATTGAACCTTTAACACTCGTTGAAGTTAACATTATTTTTTTTAAAGTTTATACTCTATTGGATTTCTAAGGTCAGGATTTTGAATGTATGATTAGTTCTAGAGTCATAATTTTGAAAGAAGGGGATGATTCTTAAAGTTCATATTTTGATTTAGAATGATACCTATAATATGATTCCATAGTTAAATATCAAGTATTGTAATACATGTGTGTGTTTGTGTGTGTGTTGTGTGTGCACGCGTGTTTATGTGTGTGTGCATTATATGTAAAATTGCACATAAGTTTGTGTATGCCTTGACTAAGCAATAAAGAGAAAGGGGTGGATTGATTGTTACCTAAAATTTTTTGAATAACTTAGTAAATTAACTTTTTTCTATCAATTTCCTTCAGTCTTACTAAAATAGATATGATAACCTTAATTTAATAGCATACAAAATAAAAGTAAAATAGTAAATGAGATATTTTTAGAGGTTCCTCTTTATGAGTCAGTCTTCTCTTCTAGCTCCATGTCAAGGTCCTAATATCCACATCGGTTCATCCCACTAAATCTAATCAGATAAGAAGATTAAAAACACTAATATTATCTTGATTTGTCTCACTATCCTAAAGCTATTGACTAAGACAAATCTATAAGATACTTGTCGAGCCTGATTTGAAAATCATCCGGTTCATTTCTCCAAACCCGATTCATATAACCCAAACCCATTTAACATGAATCCACGACTAGGGTTAAAAGAAATTTAATTTTTGAAAACTTTTTAGAGTCGCCACCCGATATAATCGAAAAAATAAACTAGATCAATGGGTCGTTAATCCTAACTTAGCCACTAGTCTGCAAAAAGTTTGATTTAAAAACAAATTTTTAAAAAAATACCAGATATCTGAGTTCGGGGCTAAACCTATTAAAACCTAAGCGTTACCACTTTAAATTTAAAAATTTAGAAATTTATCCTTTTCTATACTAAAAAATTCAAACAAAACACTTATAAAACAAATATCTACAAGCTTAATCATTCATTTTTATTTTATGTATTTTTTTTAGGATTTAAATATTAACAAACATTTGTAATTTTTTCTTTTCAAAAAAAAAAAAAAAACTATATGTACAAAATGATTATTTCAAATTATCAAATAAAATAATTTTTTCTAATTTTATTGTCGCCCCGAGGTGCCTACTACTAGCTAATCGAGATCAGACAGAACTGGGTTCTTTTATAAAGAACTTAGTTTGTTGATCAATTTTAATATTTTTAGAATAACTCACTTTAAGTTCATTAAATTTTGAATTTTCATGAAAACAATTTTGATGATCCTATGATCATCAATTGATTTTTATTTCATAAAAAATATATTTTCTAAGTTCAAAAAACATTGACATTCATGGCTAATTTAATGCTACATAAAATCAATTTCGATTAAAAAATATTAAATATTTTCAAGTAAATTTATGAAAATATTTTTTGAACAACTTTAATTATTTTCAAAAATCATTTATGAAAATATATTTTGAGAATTTTGAGTATTATCTTATAGCAAATTTATAAGATAATTTTGATAAAAAATTTAATTAATATCATGATTTAAAAAAAAAAACAATTTTTATCTTTATTATTCAACACAATTTGGTTTAAAAAATCTATTTACAATTTATTATTTTTCAAAATTCAATAATCACATCATATGTTCAAACATATTCAAAATATATCATAACAAAATAAAATACAAAACAAAACATCTCATGCATCAAATAAATATTTAAAGATCATCTATATGTAAATACAATTCAAAAATATCCAAAAATAACAAAAATTGCTAAAACATGTAAATTTATATTAAAAATAATTATTCTAATTTTTCTGGATTTTTCTGAATTTTTCTGGATTTTTTTTACGAATTTTTATTAATTTTTTCCTATTTTTCGAATAAATATATAATAATAACTAATAAAATATTGCGAACTAACCTGACCGTTGATTTTCTCGGATCAGATCTGGCGTCTGATCTGTGGACTAAATCTGACCGTCTGATGGAATTACTCGCGATCTGGACCGTGGATCTACTGATCAAATCTGGAGCGTAGGATCTGCTGATCAAATCTGGACCGTAGATCGCTTTGATCAATCTGGACCGTCTGATCCTCTGATTGAATCTGGATCCGTAATCTGGCTGACTATTGACCGACGACCGTTGACCGCGACCGGCGACCGGCGACCCGACCGTTGACCGACAACCGATCGGGTTGGATCTCGGATTCAGGTCGGATCTGGATACCTCGGTGAAAGAAGACGATGATGGTGACTTTAAGGCGTTCCTCGGCCGCTCCCTGTGGGGTTTTCGAAGGCTGCAACCTTGTCGCCCGACGTGGATGGCTGCTGCGTCCGTTGTGGTGTGGTTCAACAGAACCACCGGAAGTGGCGGTTCGTGTGGTTCCAACGCGGCAAGGATAAAAAAATTTCGAAAAATTTGCAGAACTTCCAAATGCAAATTCGAGCAAAATCTAAGTACTATAATCAATCAAGAACACTCCTAAATGATCCTAACACACTCTTTAATTTGATCGAAATCCTCCCGATCACTTCGAATTTGCAATTTTTGCAATTCGAACACTTTCTACTCTATTTCAGATCTCGATCGTGTCGTGTGTATTTTGTGAAATTGAATGTGCTTTCTGCTTGTGGGGTATCCTATTTAAAATTTCGAAACAATTTGTCATTCGAAGCTTTGTACTTGTTCAATTTTGAAATCACGAATCGTTTATACTTTTTCAAATAAGAACGATTCAAATTGGGACTCGATTCGTGATTGTTGGTTCAAATTGATCACGAATCTTATGTTTATACATCATAACTCTTCGATTAAGTGTATTTAATTTGATCAAAGAACACAATTCGGCCAATTTTAAAATTTGAAAAATCAAGTCCTTCGAATTTTTTCCCAATTTTCATGACTTAATTAAGATGGCTTTTAGAATGAAAAAATACGTGAATTATGTACATATGTGATGATCCCATGCCTAGTTTGTGTCTGTACAATTAATTTCGAAAAAACAACAAAGATTCATTGCTCAAATGATGACTCAAAGTGGATGAACCGATGTGTCTTTTGGGAAAAAAAAATTGAACAAAAAGAGGCAAAATCTGCTTTGGGCTAGGATCGAACTCGGGTCCCTTTACTCCTGTGTCTATGGTTGAACCGTTAGGCCATTGGCCTGTGCCTTGGTCATATAGCTAACCCACTAATACTTAAGACTAATAAAATATATTATATTAAGCTTAAATAATTATTTATTTAATTTTTCTTACATATATTTTATTTACAATTACTATTATTCATTTAATTATTTTATTATACATATTTTATTCTTTTATTTTTTATTTTTTCTATTTTCTCTTTTCTCTCTTTTTTATTATACTATTATTTATTATTTTTATTATTATATCTTATGAACTCATCATGACATTAATTTAATCTAAACTTAAGCCTAATTTTTAATTGGGTAAAATTGGGGTGTCTACAGCTGCCCCTCTTTGTGGTAAAGTTTGAACAAAACTTTTGCCACAAAGACAAAAGGATAGCCAATTTTGCTTAATTTCTCCTGCCAATCTTTTTTTTTTTTTTAACAAAGAGATTTTTATCTTGTGCTAAACTATCTGTCGAGTTTAGACTTTAAGATTTGCTAGGTCAACTGTCGGGCCTAGGCTTGGAAAAATGATAGACCATCTGTGGGCCTAGATTTAGAAAAATGATAGGCCATCTGTCGGGCCTAGATTTAGAAAAATGATAGGCCATCTGTCGGGCCTAGATTTAGAAAAATGATAGACCATCGTGGGCTAGATTTAGAAAATGATAGCCATCTGTCGGGCCTAGATTTAGAAAATGATAGGCCATCTGTCGGGCCTAGACTAAAAAAACTGATAGACCGTCTGTCGGGTCTAGATTTAGAAAACTGCTAGGTCATCTATCGGACCTAGTTTGGTCATTTGCCGGACCTATGGGCTTTGGTTTGGTCATTTGCCGGACCTATGGGCTTTGGTTTGGTCATTTGCCGGACCTATGGGCTTTGGTTTACTGGGGATTTTTGAAACTTAAAGATTTGGTTTCTTGATCCATTTGGGAGTTCTTGATCTTCCGGGAAACTTGATCTTCTAGGAACTTGATCTTCTGATCCACTTGGGGATTTTTATTTTCTTGGAAACTTGACTTGTTGATTCATTTGGGAAAACTTGATCTTTTTGATCCTTGGAAACTTGATCTTCTTGATCCACTTTAGGAAAATTGATCTATCTTGATCCATTTGAGGAAAATTGATCTATCTTGATCACTGGGGAATCTTGATTTTCTCAGAAACTTGACTTATTGATTCATTTGGGAAAACTTAATCTTTCTTGATCCACTGGGGACTCTAAACTTCTTGATCCATTTGAAGAATCTTGATTTCGTCGGTTAATGTGTTTAGGGCTTTTCCGTTTTCACATAACCGTGTTCAAAAACTAGTTACCTTGTGCAATATAATCACCAGATAAAATTGCATATATGCATTTTAAGGCCATATGAGATGCTCAAATTACTTTCTAACAGTTTTAGTTTGGGTTTGGGAATTTGTTTAAGTGATAGGTTGAGATTTGATCTGGTTTGAGAATTTATGGTTATTTGGTGATGAATGGGATGAGATTTGGTCTGATTTGAGAATTTTTGGAAATTTTTTTGAATGATTTAATTAACGGGTTGAGATTTGACTTGAGTTCAAAGTTTTTGGAATATCAACTTTGCTTGTAAAAACTAAAAATGAAATCAACTGAACACAGAAAATGACAAATTTTATTGATCATTCATAATACATCTTTACAGCATCTGAGTTTACAGGATCCTTTAAATCAGGTCCATCCATTTGGGAAAGAATCAATGCTCCTCCCGACAATACTTTTCTAACTACATACGGTCCTTCGTAATTTGGTGTGAACTTTCCTCTGGAGTCTTGTACATTTGGCAGCATCTTTCTCAAAACCAAATCACCTTCTTGGAAGCTTCTTGGCTTGACCTTCTTGTTGAATGCTTTAGCCATTCTTTGCTGATATAACTGGCCGTGACACATTGCAGTCAGCCTCTTTTCATCTAACAGATTCAACTGTTCAAATCTTTGTTTTATCCACTCAGCTTCATCGAGTTTGGTTTCTACTAATATACGAAGTGATGGAATTTCAACTTCTACAGGTAAAACAGCTTCAGTTCCGTATACCAAGGAATATGGTGTTGCCCCGGTTGATGTTCTTACAGACGTTCGATACGCCATTAATGCGAGCGGTAACATTTCATGCCAATCTTTATAGACAATGGTCATCTTCTCAATAATTCTCTTGATGTTCTTATTGGCGGCTTCAACTGCCCCATTCATCTGTGGCCGATACGGAGTAGAATTCCGATGCTTGATCTTGAATTGCTGACACAAATTTGTTACTTCTTTGTTGTTCAAATTCGTACCATTATCAGTGATGATACTTTCCGGAGTTCCATATCTAGTGATGATGTCTCTTTTGATAAACCGCACAACCACGGACTTCGTTACACTTGCATAGGAAGCGGCTTCTACCCATTTAGTGAAGTAATCGATTGCAACCAATATGAACCGATGACCGTTTGAAGCTTTAGGTGAAATTGGCCCAATAACATCTATCCCCCATGTTGAGAAAGGCCATGGGGTTGACATTAACTGTAATTCTTTTGGAGGGGCACTTATCTTGTTTGCATAGATCTGGCATAAATGACAAGATCTCACATGTTTGATACAGTCTGATTCCATAGTTAACCAAAAGTATCCTAATCTCATAATCTTTTTGGCTAACATGTAACCACTCATATGAGGACCACAAATTCCTTCGTGAACTTCTTCCATGAGCTTCTGGGCCTCTTTTTCATCTACACATCTTAACAAAGTCGTGTCGAATGATCTTCTGTATAACGTATTTCCACTTAGCAAAAAATGACTGGCCAAACGCCTCAGTGACTTCTGATCTTTCTTGGTAGCACCTTCAGGATAATTACCCGTTTGCAAAAGAACTTTAATATCTTGGAACCAGGGTTCATCTGATTCAATCATGGTGCAGAATGCGGGTTCACTTCTCACCCGGACTTGCAAAGGTTGGATTCTTGCTCCTTCAGTAAACTGAATTAATGAGGCCAAAGTAGCCAGAGCATCAGCAAACTGATTTTGAGTTCTTGGCACATATACAAAGGAGATTTCCCTGAATCTTTCTATCAATTCTGCCAAGTGATTATGATAAGGAATCAACTTGGGATCCTTTGTTTTAAAATCTCCTCGAGTTTGAAAAATAATAAGTGATGAATCTCCAAAAACTTCGAGCTCTTGAATTTCCATTTGGATTGCCATCTCTAAACCCAAAATGCATGCTTCATATTCTGCTATATTATTTGTATAAGGGAACATTAATCTGGCCGCTGTTGGGTATTGATTTCCTTCAGGTGAAATTAGGACTGCCCCTATTCCACATCCATATACATTAGCTGCTCCGTCAAAATACAATTTCCAATTCGGCATTCTTTCATCTTCCGTTTGTGTTACCCGAATCCCTTCATCGGGGAATTGATCTTGTTCCTTTAGTTCCTCATCAACCGGGCTTTCAGCGAGTTGATCAGCCAAGGCTTGTCCTTTAATTGAATTTTGTCTAACATAGGTAATATCAAACTCAGACAGCAACATTTGCCATTTTGAAATTCGACCGACCAAGGCGGGCTTATTTGCCAGATACCTCAAAGGATCATGCTTTGTAATTAACTCGATTGAGTAGAAGAGCGTGTATTGCCTGAGTCTATGCATAGTCCATACTAATGCACAGCAAGTTCTTTCTATCTCTGATACTTTTGCTCTCCATTTGAGAATTTTTTGCTCAAGTAATAAATAGCTCTTTCTTTTCCATTTTCATCTTTTTGCCCGAGTACACAACCCATGGATTCCGAAAAAATTGTCAAGTATAAGAACAAAGGCTTTTCGGGTACTGGAGTGATCAAAACTGGGGGATTTGTCAGATACTGTTTAATTCGGTTAAAGGCTTCTTCACATTCTTCATTCCATTCAATTTGGGCATTTTTTCTCAATAATTTAAACAGTGGTTGACATTTATCCGTCAACTGGGAAATGAATCGAGCAATGTAATTTAGTCTCCCCAAAAGACCTCTAATTTCTTTCAAGTTGTTGGGGGAGGTAATTCCTGAATTGCTTTGACCTTATCAGGATCAATTTCTATTCCTCTTTGACTGATCACAAATCCCAATAGTTTCCCAGAAGTTACTCCAAAAATGCATTTTTCTGGGTTTAATTTTAATTGAAACTTTCTCAATCTTTCAAAAAGTTTCCTTAATACTTCACATGATCTTCTCCTTCTTTTGATTTGGCAATCATGTCATCAACATATACTTCCACCTCTCTATGCATCATGTCATGCAATATGGTCTGCATTGCTCGCTGATAAGTTGCTCCGGCATTCTTGAGACCAAATGGCATGACCTTATAGCAAAAAGTTCCCCAGGCTGTGACAAATGTGGTTTTGACTTTGTCCTCTTCGGCCATCAATATTTGATTGTATCCCGAAAATCCATCCATAAATGAGAATAGATGGTTTCCAGCTGTATTGTCTACCAAGACATCAATATGTGGCAACGGGAAATTATCTTTTGGGGTCGCTTGATTCAAGTCTCTAAAGTCCACACAGATTCTAAGTTTCCCATTTTTCTTAAGTACTGGTACTATGTTTGATACCCAATCTGAGTAATCCGAAACTTCAATGAATCCAACTTCGAGTAACTTCTTGACCTCATCTTTAATTTTAAGTAGCAAATCGGGTCTAAATCGCCTTAGTTTTTGCTTCTTAGGCTTAATGCCTTCTTTGGTTGGCAATTTATGGACCACAATTGACGGATCTAAACCGGGCATATCACTATATGACCATGCAAAAACATCCAAATACTCTGCTAGTAACTTAATCAAACCCTGTGTTGTGTCTTCTGGCAATTTACCCCCAATTCTCAAATTCCTAGGATCTTCACTTGTTCCCAAATTAACCAATTTAGTGGGTTCAGGGGTTTCAATCCTTTCATGATCAAAGTTTTGCCAATTTTCTTGTGTTTTCAATTGATAATCGATATCATCTTCAACGACTAACCCAGTAGGGTTGGAGGTGATATCGATATTTTCAGTATTTACAGACGCGAGATATCCCGGAACTCATTACAAAAGTCGGATCTGGTAGAATATGAAGGGGGAAGAATAAGAATATGGAAAAACACAAAAGAATTTTATTAAATTTGAAATGGTGTTTAAGTACACTTATTTGAGCAACACATAAAGCAGAAAAATACAAAACGCAATCTAATATCGGTCCTTACTTAAGAAAATTAAAACTAGCACAAGGTATGGAAAACCAATTCTTCAAAGCTATCTTCTTGGGTGGATCATCTTCCTTGGAGTCATCTGTCTCTGGACATGATGAGGCTTTGGAAAGGAGCTTCTGATGTGGGAATCTCGATGTCTGGATCATATTCTTTATTAAGTTTCCTTGTTCTCATCTTATTCTTCATGTCTGCTACCTCTGTTTGAGTAGGAGAATATCCTAGGCCAAAAGTTCCTATCTGAGCTTCTTTTTCTTCATTTATTACACAGACTTCTTCAAAATTTGGAGCCCGAAGTTCTTCTTCCCTTTTCCAATATATGGAATAGCCGTTTCTTGATAGATGGCATAATCTTGTTCTCCCATAACGGTAACAAGTTGGCCATTTGCTACAAATTTAACCCTCTGGTGCAAGCTTGAGGGTATTGCTCTTGCTGCATGAATCCATGGCCTTCCAAGCAACAAATTAAATGTTCTTGGGATATCTATCACTTGAAAAGGAATTAGGAAAGTTTGAGGCCCAATAGTGACCTCTAATTCCACTTCTCCAATTATTTCCTTCTTTGATCCATCAAATGCTCGTACTACAGTAGGACTTGGCTTGATATTTGACGGGTCTACTTCCAACAAATTCAGAGTAGCCAGGGGGCATACATTCAGAGAAGATCCATTGTCAATAAGCACTCGGGAGACGATTCTACCATTGCTTTTGACAACAATAAAAAGAGCTTTATTATGTTGGCCACCTTCCTCTTCTAATTCTTCAGATGAGAAGCTAATTTGCTCATTTGCAAAGACAGAATTAATGATATGTTCCAAGGTTTTTTCTGTCACATTCTCTGGAACTTTTACTTCTTTGAGAACCTTGAACAAGGCCTCACGGTGAATATCAGAGCTAATTAACAAACCCATGAGTGATATTTGGGCTGGTGTCTTGACTAGTTGTTCAACTACTTTGAATTCACTTGCCTTCATGAGTTTAGCCAATATTGCTTTCTCATTCCTTCTTTTCTTCATCATTCGGCGGCCGATGAATCCATGGTCACCTTCTTTGCAGTTGGTTCATAAAGTCTTCCCGAACGGGTAAGCCCGCCAATCATAGAAGCGTGATTAACTGTCTGGTAATCAAATGGGGCAGCTTTGTAATCCTTTACAGCAATTGGGATTTGAAAAGTATAACTTCTAGGCTTCGAGACAGTTGCCTCTTCTTTACTGTTGTTCATCTCAAATTTGATTAACTTCGGTTCACATGTGATCATGCCAACAAATTTTTCTTCTTTCTCTGGTACAGGCTTTTCTTCTTTCAGGTACAGGCTTTTCTTCATCTTCAGACTCTGATCCCCATCCAGTGGAGGAGCATCGGCATATACGCGTGGTTCAAACCAATAGTCAACCAGATATTGGTACTTTCCATCATCTCCTAGAGTTCCGACAGTTGGGTCTCCAGCTTGGTATCTTGCCCACAATTCTGCCTGTGTGCTTGACTTTCTTGGCTTTGGGACCAGCATTTCCATGATATCTTCTTTCTTTATGATTCCATTTTGCAACAAGTTGTAAATGGCTGGTCTGGTTTTGTGCGATCTCTCAGATTGATATAGGGTAAATGCCCCATTTGGCGGAGATTCCATGCCACTTGTTCTATGGTGATAGGCAATTCATCCAAGTTGACTTCTGGGTCCGGCGCTTCGGCAGTGATCATATTAATAACCGACCCATGATTTGGCAATGGATTAGTAGAAACATTTGGAGGCTCCACAAAGTCTAATTGGATGGTCTTTGCATCAATAAGATCTTGAATCTTATGTTTGAGTCTCCAACAATAATCAGTGGAGTGCCCGATTTGCCCCATGTGATATTCACATTTTAAATCAGGGTTGTAGTTCTTGGGCTTATAATCATCTCTGGGTACTTCAAAGCCAATCAGATTATCGGCTCTCAATTTAGCCCACACTTGGCTGAGTGGAACCGGTATTGGAGTAAAATTGCGTCGGTTAGGCCTTGATTGTTGATTCGAAACAACCCTTTGTTGACTTTGACCTTGATTGGTCGGCAGAACTATGGATTTAGTAGGGTTTGCTGGACTTGAGATATTGACCATACCGACAGTCGAATCCTTTCCTTTGTACGTGACATTTTTAGGTGCTGTATATTTCTTTTCTACTTGCAGCTTTCCGGCTGAGATAGCATTCTCAATTCTGCATCCGGCTACTACCACTTCTGAAAAACTTGCTGACGCATGCCCTATGAGATGAGAAAAGAATGGCTCTTCTAGTGTGTTGATGAAAGTAAAAGTGAGATCCTTTTCAGGCATTGGATTGGTGATTCTTGCAGCTAAAGCTCTCCATCGCTGAGCATATTCCTTGAAAGCTTCGTCTTTCTTCTTCTTCATAGTACTCAAATCCCAGACCGAGGGTGCCATTTCGATATTGAACTTGTATTGGTTGAAAAATGCCCTGGCTAATTTATCCCAAGTATCAATTTCTTGTGAGTCCAATTGGGCATACCAGGCTAATGCTGGACCAGTAAGGCTATCTTGAAAGGTCTGTACCATAGTTTATCAAATTTGGCATACTGCCCCATACGTCGTACATATAATCTTGTGTGCATGTTAGGACAGCCAGTTCCATCATATTTTTCGAACTCGGGTGCCTTAAATTTTTCAGGAAAAGCACCTTCCTCAAATTGTGGCAGGCTTAAAATCGCAGTCTGATCAAAGCCGTCAAATGCCTTCATCTTTTCAAACAGTTTCTTCTCCATGTCTCTGGCTTGGGCTTCAAGTTCTTTCTTTAGCTCGGACATATTGAACTCAGTGTGGGAATCATCAACGTTGACTGGTTGCTGCATGATTTCTTTTCCTTTCTGTTCCCCGGAAGATTCTTCAGATGCTATAGGGGTCTTGGACTGGGTAACATTCTGAGTAAGGGTCTGCATTTGTTCGGTAATTCTAAGCAGGGTTTGTTCCATGGCATTGAGTCTCTGTTCAGTGGTCTGATCAGGGGTAGTGTTCCCGGTACTAGCCATCTTTGCTCGTGATCTAGTATAAATGGGACTTCTAACTGGTTTGGAAGCTATCTTTCAGGATTTTGGATTCGCTAGACTTGATTCGTAACTGGACCGTAAGAAGTAAGAAGATAAGAATACTAACATACAAACACAAGGATGCAAATATGAATGCAAATGGGGATAATGACCATCAAATTTTGATAAACACATTTATTGGAGTTGTAATAATTCAAAAACAATATTTCATACAAAGTTAAATTACTATACTAAAAGTTCAAGAACCTTAATTGCTAAAACTAAACTCAGGACTTCTAAACTAGTCTTCTAGTCTTGGCAGGGCAGATGATTTGATCCTCAAGTAGTTGAGTCCTTTTTCGAGCTTTCTTCAATTCATCCTCTAACAGTGCAATCCTATTGTGAGCTTTTTCCAAGCGGTCAATCATCTCTCTATCTCTTTGCAGTAATCCCGATGACAGACTTCAAGCCGAGCTGAAACCATTTCCATGTAAGCAATCATTTCAGGATCAGGTTCAGGTGGTGCTGGTTCAAGAATGTTAGGAGCTTCATATTGGATGTCCTTATTCTTCTTCATTTGATTGGCTATGTACCACCTGGTTGCTCTATAATCCCGAGTCACTTTATTTTCTGGCTCGACTTCGAAAACTGGCTTGATTTCTCTATCATCCCAGATGGCTTTTATTTGGTTTACCTTGGACTGCTTTGCTATCTGAGTCATGGTTGGATCCATATAGTCGAGAATAACTCGTCCCAACTCTGGCTTGACAGTAATGTCTTGTAGCATGCCATATTGCGGATAACACTTGAGGGGTAATAGCCGTACAGCCAGTGATTCCAATGAGAGGCACAGTTAGGTATTTCTTGCAACTTAAGATAGCAACGGGACACTTAAACCAACGGGCTTGCCACATAAAGTCTTCAGGTCTCATGTCTTCAAATATTGCAAGTATAGACCAGAAAGGCTCATTATCTTCCATATGGACCCGTTCAGCAAAAGACTGGATGAGATCATAATTCGGGCGGATAAGGGACCCATTAGCTAGATCTTTTCCGTAGTACTTGGTGTGACTAGCGAACCAAACCATCAACAGATGCATGCTTGCCTTGAAACTGCCCCTGCCCTTAGACTTGATGTGATTCAAACTTCTGATTTGTTCTGCTAGAAGGGCGGGAACATATGACTTGCCAGTTAGATATTGTGCTACAAGCTCGATGACTCGGAAGTGAATGAACAGGTTCCCATGTGGAAAGAGTATGGTAGCAAAAGCAGCCACTATGAAAGCATTAACCCGATTTTCATTCCAGGTCACAACTGATACTGTAAAGGAATCTCGGTTGCTTATGTAATTGTCAAAGTTTCCAAACCAATCCATCAAAGTAGTTAATCGGATGGAGAATTCATTGCAACCCTTCATGGCTTCAATTACTGCTTCTCTTTTTAATCCCAAAAATTCTGAAATGATGCGGATCGGACTTTGAGTAAGGCTTGGTACATAGATCCCTTCGGAAGTGGGTGGGGCTTGAAGCAACCTAGCATATTCTTCAATGGTAGGACTTAGCACGTGTTGACCTAGACGGAATGCCACTTCATTGGGTTCCCAGAGATGAACAAGGGCTCGAAACATGGTAAATGGAACTTGGACTTAGGTAAATTGAGGATCGGGCCCAACCTATCCTTAATGAATGATTGTTGATCGGGGTCAAAACTGACCAACCATCGGTCCAGTAACAGCATTGGATCCTTGAAAGTCTCTACTCGGGGTTCCTTGATGAGACGAGCCCATAGGCTATCTACTGTCCGAACTCGAGGAAATCATTTCCTGAGGATTTATAAAGACCCTATTAGGAGACAAATCCTAAATTTTTTTTTAAAAAAATTTACAACTCCATTTTTTTGAAAAAAATTGGTCAAATCCCATGAATGAATGCATGATTTGGTAAGGTTCTATAGGTTCCCCGGTCTAGCAAATCATAAGGCTAAACCGGAGTGGGAGTCTTTTCTTGATCTAGAGGGTGGAAACCACAGCCCCCGGACCTTACTTCGAACTCCTCGCTTAGGCTCTTAAGACGGCCTGGGTTCGACCGTATCTAGCACACATTGTGTGCATACATGCAAATGCATATGCAAGTGAAATGAACTAATTTAAAATCTAAGTTACAGACATATATACAAAACACATACAAACAGATAATTACACAATATACAAAAATAAAGGATAAATTTTAAATTTTAAACTTAAGTGGCTAGCCCTCTTTTTTTAAAAAAAATAAGCGAGTCCCCAGTGGAGTCGCCAAGCTGTCGAGCCTGGATTTTGAAAATCATCCGGTTCATTTCTCCTAACCCGATTCATATTAAACCCTAACCCATTTAACATGAATCCTCGACTAGGGGTTAAAAGAAATTTAATTTTTGAAAAATTTTAGAGTCGCCACCCGATATAAATCGGAAAAAATGAAAGCCAGGATTAATGGGTCGGTTAATCCTAACTTAGCCACTAGTCTGCGAAAAGTTTGATTTAAAAATCAAATTTTTAAAAAATACCAGATATCTGAGTTCGGGGGCTAACCTATTAAAACCTAAGCGGTTACCACTTTAAATTTAAAATTTAGAATTTATCCTTTTCTATACTAAAAAATTCAAACAAAACATTTATAAAACAAATATCTACAAGTTTAATCATTCATTTTTATTTTTATGTATTTTTTCTTAGGATTTAAATATCAACAAACATTTGTATTTTTCCTTTTTTAAAAAAAAACTTATAATATGTACAAAATGATTATTTCAAACTATCAAAACAAAATATATTTTTTCTAATTTTATTGTCGCCCCGTAGGTGCCTACGTACTCGCTAATCGAGATCAGACAAAACGTAGTTCTTTTATAAAGAACTTAGTTTGTTGATCAATTTTATATTTTTAAAATATTCTCACTTTAAGTTTATTAAATTTTGAATTTTTATGAAAACCAATTTTGATGATCCTATGATCTAATCAATTGAATTTTATTTCATAAAAAATATATTTTTCTAAGTTCAAAAATCATTGACAATTCATGGCTAATTTAATGCTACATGAAAATCAATTTTGATTAAACAATATTAAATATTTTCATAGTAAATTTATGAAAACATTTTTGAACAACTTTAATTATTTTCAAATCATTTATGAAAATAATTTTGAAATTTTGAGTATTATCTTCATAGAAAATTTATAAAGATAATTTTGATAAAAATTAATTAATATCATGATTTAAAAAAAAAACAATTTTTATCTTTATTATTCAACAACAATTTTGGTTTAAAAAATCTATTTACAATTTATTATTTTTCAAAATTCAATAATCATCACATATGTTCAGAACATATTCAAAATATATCATAACAAAATTAAAATACAAAAAACAAAACATCTCATGCATCAAATATATATTAAAGATCAATCTATATGCAAATACATATTCAAAAATATCCAAAAATATCAAAAATTGCTAAAACATGTAAATTATATTAAAAATAATTATTCTAATTTTTCTGGATTTTTACGAATTTTTATTATTTTTTCCTATTTTTTCTATTTTTCGAAATTAAATATATAATAAATAACTAATAAAATATTGCGGACTAACCTGGACCGTTGGATTTTCTCGGATCAGATCTGGAGCGTCTGATTTGTGGACTAAATCTGACCGTCTGATGGAATTGACTCGCGATCTGGACCGTTGATCTATTGATCAAATCTGGAGCGTAGGATCTGCTGATCAAATATGGACCGTAGATCGCTTTGATCAATCTGGACCGTCTGATCCTCTGATTGAATTGGACCGTAGATCTGCTGACTTTGACCGACGACCCGTCGACCGACAATCGATGACCGACGACCGTTTTTTGACGACGACCGACCGAGTTGGATCTCGATTTCGGGTCGGATCTTGGATACCCGTCGGGTGAAAAAGACGATGACGTGACTTCAAGGCGTTTCCTCGGCCGCTCCTGGTGGTTTTCGAGGCTGCAAACCTTGTCGGGCCCGACGTGGATGGGGCTGCTGCGTCGTTGGTGGTGGGTTCACTCCCAGAACCACCGGAAGTGGCGGTTCGTGTGGTGGTCCAACGGCGGCAAGGATAAAAAAATTTCGAAAATTTTGCAGAACTTCCAAATGCAAATTCGCAAATCTAAGTACTAAAATCAACCAAGAACACTTCCTAAATGATCCTAACACTCTTTAATTTTATCGAAATCCTCCCGATCACTTCGAATTTGCAATTTTTGCAATTCGAACACTTTCTACTCTATTTTCAGATCTTGATCGTGTAGTGTGTATTTTGCGAAATTGAATTGTGCTTTCTGCTTGTGGGTGATCCTATTTATAGATTTCGAAACAATTTGTCATTTCGAAGCTTTGTACTTGTTCAATTTTTGAATCACGAATCGTTATACTTTTTCAAATAGAACGATTCAAAATTGGGACTCGATTCGTGATTGTTGGTTCAAATTGATCACAAATCTTATGTTTATACATCATAACTCTTCGATTAAGTGTATTTAATTTGATCAAAGAACACAATTTGGCCAATTTTAAAATTTGAAAAATCATGTCCATTCGAATTTTTTCCCAATTTTCATGACTTAATTAAGATGGCTTTTGGAATGAAAAAATACGTGAATTATGTACAGATGTGATATATCCCAAGCCTAGTTGTGGTCTGTACAATTAATTTCGAAAAAACACAAAAGATTCGTTGCTCAAATGATGTCTCAAAGTGGATGAATGAGGTGTCTTTTGGGAAAAAAATTGAACAAAAAGAGGCAAATCTGCTTTGGGCTAGGATCGAACTCGGGTCCAGGATCAGAACTCGGGTCCTTTGCTCCTGTGTTAATGGTCTGAACCGTAGGCGGTTCCTGTGCTTGGTCATATAGCTAACCACTAATACTTAAGACTAATAAATATATATTATATTAAGCTTAAATAATTATTTATTTTAATTTTTCTTACATATATTTTTTTACATTACTATTATTCATTTATTATTTTATTATAATATTTTATTCTTCTTTTTTTATTTTTTTTCTATTTTCTCTTTTCTCTCTTTTTTATTTACTTATTTATTATTTTTTTATTTATCTTATGAAACTCATCATGACATTTAATTTAATCTAAACTTAGCTAATTTTTAATTGGGAAAAAATTGGGTGTCTACAATACTAAATGATTGTCTATACAAGCATTGGAACAACGGTTAGCAAAAAAGAGTATAAAAAATTATGAAATGAGACACAATAGAATCTTTCAGTTAATTATGGAAGCTAAATAAAGTTATGTAATCTTGTAAGTTTATGCTAGCTTCTAATAAAGGTTCTGATGATCATTGGTAGCAAAATAACATAGAATACTTGAGTATAACAATTGTAGGTCGTTGTAGTAGTGTGTTCAAATATTAATCTTTAGGCTTTTTATATCTCTAGTATAAAGGCTTCCAATAACTTGAGTGACTTTTTATTGGCATATTTGGATATTTTTTGAAGATATTTCTCACATAAAGGTCTCCTATTTTATAGAAATGTTATTTTTGGCTATTTGAAATTGATCTTCATCTATCTCTTTTTTGTCCATGTCTTTGAATAGAGTTTGAATTATTTCCACATAGTTCTCGTGATACCTTCGATTTTATTTTAAAATAAGTGCCCTTGATATTAGGTAGCTAAATATCTAACTAATTTGATTCACCCTTATCTCCTCTTTTGTCTTTAAGCTTGCCTCTTCAAACTTGTCACATTATTGTAAATTATAATTCATGTCTATAGAAAGTCACATTTTTGGAACAATAGAAATCAAAGCTATTTCTGCTTCATTTTAAAGATTAAAAAATTATATAATTGATTTATGAAATTATAATAAAATTGTCAAATTATAAATCCCATGGATTTAATTTTGATTTAAGTAGAATGCATTAGATGCTTTACCATATATATTTAACAAGTGGAGTTGGGTCTTCATATAACAAAATTATCTAGCTTATAAATTGACAAATTATAATCCTTGTATATTCACCATATTTATTTTGTGCTTCTACTAAAGCTTTTGACTTATTATCTGATAAATGTTTTGACAGGGCATTTAACAATACTTCTTATTATATTTTTGATACGAATATATCCATTCTTAACTAGATTTTTCAATAGTAGTTAATATTCATGATGCAAACTGGTAAATTTGATAGACGATACTTTAACCTTTTTCGTTATAATAAAACTTAGATAAGAGACTTAATATTTTGTTAAATAATATGATGGGAAAATGTCAATTTGGTACCTAAGCTTTGCTAAAAATTTAATAAGTACCTGAATTTTAAAGTGTTAATTTAATGCTCAATCAAACCTTTTATGACGTTTTTTACTATTCTATAATACGACTTGCTTGCTTCTTGATGTAGAATGGGCAATTTATCAATGCTAGATGGTGTAAGGAGAAGTAGTAAAAGTTCAATGATAAGCGACCTCTTCCATAAGAGAAAACATAGTAAATGACATTAAGAATGTAGTAAAAATAACCACAAGAAGTTTGATGGTATCAAATTAACCACTTCAAAGTTTAGGTATTAACTTTGATATTTACTCTAAGATGATATAATAAAACTATATCATATTTTTTCAAGCGGATTCTTTGTTAGTATTCTTTGAGTCCTTAGAATTGAAGTCCACTTCACTATTGGTAAAGTTAGTCTCAGCAGCTAAGGATCCTTGGGCTTGTAAGACAGAAACTAGCTAATGGGTATCGAAGGTATGTCAAGTGTGACCCTCTAATGCTTGAGTTAGTAAGTGGGCAAAAACGTGTAATAGTAGTTTTAGGTAAGAGTAAAAACTGTAAACTTGGCTCCATAGCTAGCGAGGTCGAGCTTATATAGTCAAGTACCTTTTCTTTGTAAGGGAAGTGGGTTTGGTAACTTCCACATTGTACAAAGGAAAATACTCTTATGAATAATAGGCAATTGTAGCTTGGTTATTTAGGAATCCTTTAGAAGCATGCTTTCATTTAGAAATGTAGCTAGTTCCTTATACCCACAACAGTAAGGAGAGTAGATAAGGTAACCTCCCTTAGGAGGACAAGACTATAGGAAACAATTAGCAAGCCCTATGGAAGCTTGACCTTTTTGTTAGACCTACTAGTCTTTAGGTTAAGAAGGTCAACGTATGTAAAGAAGAGGTTAGATTGGGCTTAGGGAGCCTATGGAGAAAAATGGATATCAACACTTGTCTCGCAACTTTCTTTAAGCATAAGTTAGAGGGAGTTTAGAATATTTAGTTGACTTGTTTAGCATCCTACCTGGATGAGGTCTCTAGTTAGGTGAATTGGAGTGATTATTGGTTTTAGGTCAACCTTTTACCAAATTGCTTATATGGTGAACTATGGTGCATTATCCATGTTTCGAATGAGGTTGTTTGTAAGTGACTTAACAAAGCACTTTTGGCAATAGTCGAATGTCACACTTGGTTAAACTAAGCTTTTATTGTTCATTGTCGATTCATGTTGCTTGATTAGTATTTTAGTAATTTGCAACCTGTGTCATCTTCTAATATGAGTTTTAGTTTAGGTGTTTTGGCCTTCTAATTCGCAAAAGTCTTTTGATACACGAATGGATGGCGACCCTATCTTTTGGTTTACTATACGCCATCACTTCGATTTTTTCAGAAATGAAATCATATCTTTTTTAGAGATTCCTTGATTGATGTCAATAATGAGACAAATTTGGTATGATTTTCTTTGAAATCTTTTGCCCTATTGTTTTATAGCTTCTGCCTATAAATATGACATATACTATGGCTTCTTTTCTTTTAAGTCCTATACTTGCTTCTTTGAGGAATCTTTTTATTTTTATTTTTTTAGGAGATAGAAGAAGACTCCGAATCATCACAAGAACCTAAAACCTAAGTCAAGCATCATCAACATCATCCATCATCATCAACTCCATCAGCAACAACATCATCATCAACAAGGAACACCATCATCATCTTCATCAAATCATTATTAACATCATCATCACCAACATTATCATCATCATCATCCTCAAGATATTACCTGGGAAAAAGAACAATAACAACAATAATGAGCCGAAGCTCTGTACACATTAACATAAGCACATGCAGTGTGACACATGGCTTAACTAAATGCGATGCATCAATCCACAAGTTATTATTTTTCCATGAAAATAAACAAATAAAAAATGGAGCACTCACACTCTGGAACAAGCCAATGAGAATCTAGGGATCCTGAGTAACAGCATGTAAAGACCCGACCCACTAAATCCTGAGATTTAGAGTACCGAGTCCCCAACCACATATAACATTTTCACATTATATGTAAGGTTGTCCTAAAACTAATAGTTTATGAAAATTGTTTAATCAAATCTACTAAAACTTTATAAACAACCTTTAACAAAACAAGATTGCTAAATAAAAGCAATCTATACATATATATACATCATATGTACACAGTTTAGTGTCAATAAAAATACTACAAAAATTACAAGTTTTTTTTTTCTTAGTATAAAAGATAATCTAAAGAGAGCTTAAGGTCTATTACACTTAGGCTTATCTAACAAGCCTTCTAAACAGAGAATTTTGCTTTAAACGAAAGCTTCTCCAAAATCCAAAGGTAATCATGTCCTACTTGTCCCACTCATCCATGAATCGCTCAAATCTGACCCGTATCTTAGATTATCATATAACTCATCTTCATTACCTGCAAAGTAGCAAAAGTAAGCCAAAGGCCCAGTACGCAATGACAATCACAAGAATAATTTATCAAACAAACTTAAATCAAAATGAAATGCATCAATGATTAATTCATTATCTTATTAAGTTTTCTTTTACAGAATAACAAAAGGGTATTCAAACCCCGGGATCACGCTATGGGAATTTAGAGATCTTGAGTAACAACAACTACTCAGGAGGTTGATATAAGCAATCTGAATACTTATATGTCCTATATATATTCCACAAAGAAATAGCTTCATTTAAGGTTAAAAGCCGTTACGCAACTCTACTTAAACTCAGTCCACAACATGAGTCTAGTTCACAAGTTTCTATAAACTTTGAACTAAACCATGGTATTCCCCCCTAAGTTTAAGCAAATATTACTCGGATACTATTCTCCTCATCGGCTACCCACTTAAACAAAAACAAATTGCTATTGTATCATAGCGTACCATGCATCATGGTAAAGTCATTGCATCATGACTTAGGTTAAGCGCCTAACTAACATGTCATTGCATCATAACAGGTTTACCACTCCTCGAACCAGATTAAACAGCGTAATAGACATCCAGTTCATCAAAGCATTAAGCGAATTGAATTAAATCAATTTAAGAATCCCTAGTCCTAGCATACAACAAATAAGCTATTGCGTATCTATACCCAACAATGTATTACTATATTCACTTGGAGGGGGAATAACTGAAGAATCTTTAATTGAAATAAGAATATCAAACAAATCAATAATAGAACGTAGAATATATATATATATTTATTTCACAATCCTAGGTTAACTATACAAGAAAATTCGATAAACTTAACATATAGTTTTAACATCTAATTCATACATAAACATGTTTATTTAGCTATATATTCATTAGAAATCATTATGAAGAACGACATTGAAGAAGTTTGAATTTGTAAACTCAAGGATACTCGGCCTTTCTACCTAAGCAAAATTGACTGAACACTGGCAGCATTGGAATTATATGACGCGGCGTTAAGCCCGACATTAAAAATTTTGATTTTGTTCACATTCAACACCGCCTCTATGCCAGCGGTGTTGAAGCCCTAGTGGCGGGAGTATGATTTGAAAAATAAATGCTGGCCAATTTCCTTACAAAAGCCAGCATCATTTTAAGCGGCTTTAGAAAAATCAATTCTGATCACATTCTACATCGCCTCTACGTTGGCGGCGTTGAAGTACTAGATGCCGGTGTACGTTCAATAATAGACCTATTCGAAAAGAATTTATTTCCCCTCTTTTTCACTTTGTAAATTTATAACTTATAACACTTTAATCCTTCTTCAAACTCATATTTAGCTTCATACACTATCTTTTATCCACACTAATCAATTCTAGCAACTTTGAATATTAAAACAATACATTAATCTACTTCATTCACATCAAATCCTCTTCTCCTCTTCACTTCAACTTCAACTACTCAAATCAAATTCACTTCTCCCCAACACCTCTCACTACTTCTGTATTACATAAACAAGTTCACATATAAATAACACACAACCTAACATATATATCAATGTATAGAACCATACAATTCAAAAGACATTAAGTAATCCTACCATAGGTTTTACAGCTATATTACAAGAAAAGAAATAAAACAAGACTTTATACTAGCTTTAACTTACATGTAGAGACTTTGGCTTGGAGAGATTTTTTTTTTTTAATCCAAAAGCTTGATGTTAGTCTTTGGTTTAGGGTTTATAGTTTGAAGAAAAGGAAAAGAGAAAGGAAAAAAAAAAAAAGAGGGAAATTCGCATGGGAAATGAGGGTTGCCAAAAGAGGCAATATTTGATCAAATTTGTGACTCAATATTATCTTAAGTTTGACTTTTGAGGCACATAAGACTTAGGGTTAAATTTGGCTTAATTTAGAGTTCATTTGGGTTTAATTTAGGCTTGAAAAATAGGTTTAACTTTGTAAAAAATCTATCAATAATTTTTTAAGCATAACAAAAGTTGTTTTGATAAATTTAAATATAACACATATATAATAATTCATAAAAGATACAAATATTAATTATACTATATTCACATTAATATACATAAAACAATAAAAATAATTTCATTACATATAATCACTTACATCAATAATTAACATTAATAAACATAATATATCAAACCTATTTCTACACATTCATATTCATAAATGAAAATTGCTTTAAACTTAATATCTAAAACTAATATTGTATTCACATGAAATTTTAATTATTGAATAATTTAAACTATTTCATAGCAGCTGTTTAGTAGGTTGATATAGATAGCCCGGATACCTATATCTCTTAAATCTAACTGAAAAGATTAGTAATCTCATTTAGGGTTAATAGCCGTTAGTCAACTTTACTTAATTTAATCCATAATATAAATTAATTCACATGCTTCCACAAACAATGAATTAAATCATATTATTTCCTCTTAAGATAAGTAAATGTTACACCGTTACTACATTCCTTATCGATTATCTGCTGAGCCATTTAAAAAGAAGTCACCATTGCATCATTGTGTACCATTGCATCATGACAAAAGTGGTCTAAGTGCCTATTCTAGCATGTCATTGCATCATGATAGGTTTGATACTCCTCGAACCAGATTCAAAGGCGAAAAACATAATCAACACTCATCAATCAACTAAGCCGTGTTTAAGTTTTAATTCATTTTAGATGCTTATCCTAGCATTCAACACGCAAGTTACTGCATACCTTATTAATTTAGAATCCAAACAGAAACAAAAGATAGATTAGAAGCCATCCTAGAAGATAATTTAGACATCCATATCTATTCATAAAATAAACTCATATAAGAACTTATATCAATTATTCACTCATCTCAAACTTTTATTATAACCCTATTTGATTTGACACTAATTTGGAACCTCACTATGACTGCGAAGATCGGCCCTTTCACGCCCAAAAGGGCACCTTAAACGTGGCAATATACCGCATATAATATTAAAGCTAATGAATGACAACCTTAGTCATGCAGGAGCTTCGATATCACATGCAAGGCGTTCTTCCAAGATAGTAGGAGACTCACAGGGGTATTACATTTAAGTAGATAATAAAAGCAAGCAAGAACTTATATAAATAAACATGAAATCTTCATTTAAATAACAAACTCTTACATCATCTTAGGGGCATTCCCCGTCTTAAAATGGTCCATTAACAAAGTAAACATAACTATAACATAAGCCTACTATAAATATTTCCTTAGAAGACTATGTTCAAAACTAAATACATATAACTTCTCCCAAAAACTCTTAGTGGCTTTAGCTCACACCTAGCATATAGGGCTCCCCAGTGCCAACCAAAGATAATCATATTGTAACAAAAAGCTATAGGAGTATAAGCAAAATTAGCTTAGTGAGATAATTCCTATCTACAAGACATTTCCATAAATCAAACAAATATTTAAACAATCATATGAAAATGCACCAAACAAATGAGCAAACAACATACACAAGATTAATTGGAAATCATGTGTAGCATGGATTTTATGCCCTCCATGTTGAGGGTTGGGAGGTTACAGGCCCATACGACCATCAATACTTGTAGATTTGCTGGCTCCTGCTCGCTCTGTAGACTTTCTGGCTCCTACTGACCCATGTAGACTTTTCGGCTTCTACTAGCCACCACTAATACTTTCTCGTTTTCCCCACACGAAGAATAGTAGTGAAACAATGCGACTCACAATTATGATATGCATGAATTATTTTATATATAAATTTAAACCAGTTTAATGTTGATTCAAGTTAAAGGTGATCAAAAACAATATTTATCATATCAATGCAAGAATCACAATTAATTATAAATCCTCTTTGATATTCTTAACTTAAATCAACCAAATCATAAATTCAAATCACAATAATAATTTTCTTTCCTTATCTTCTAGTGCTACTACCTATAAGCACTCACAAGGAAATGTAACTTAGTAAAGGATAAACTCACTCCATGTCGATAGCTTTTAATCGAAGTAGTCTCCGAGAAAGTGATCTTGTTCCTCCTTCACCTAAACAAGATGAATACCCACAATGAGTTTTTTCATAGAAACATTAAAATGGTCATAACTTGCTCATTTAACTTGGAATTTCGCGTATAATATACCGTTTTCTACTTACTTGAAAAGATCTAACTATTTATAAAACTATTTACATCAAACTAAGTTGTTTGGGTTCTGAAAAAGTGATGTTCAGATTCACCACGAATTTTCACAAACTTGAATTCCTTCTTTTAACAAAAGCTCATTTTAAGAGATAGATATTATAATAGCTTGTAAAACCTTGAAATGCACATACATAATTTATTGATTCATGTCACAATATGAAGTTAATAAGTTGTCACACCCATGAATTTTTAAAAAATAAAGTCTTCTAAAGAAAGTGGAACTTTGAGAAATTCTTTTTGTTAGAAAATATTTCAAGCTAAAAGAAAAATCTGTTCCTCTAAATTTTCAAAGAAATTTTTATTCCTTTGTTCTAATACTAACAATTATATCTTCCATAGAAATAATTTCCTTGTTTCTTAAAATTATTTTATTTTCATGAAAGGAATTTCTTGTACTTGATGAAAAGTGAAGTTTTAATAAAACTTTTGTTTACTCCAAAAAGTCCTTTCTAATTCATGTAGTGTTTAAAAATTCCTATGAACTCCTTTAAGTTTGTAAGATGACTCCTTATTTTAGGAAAAATTGCTTCCTACTATTTTCCAGAAAAGAATCTTTATTTTAAGAAAGCCTTTTCTCATTTATTTTTGTTGAATAAGAATCATTATGTTCATGCATGAATATGAATCATAGAATTAAGAAACCTAAAGAAACATAATAACTTAAAAGAATAAGCTATAGAAGAAATAAATCAAGTGTTTGAGACCTTAGCTTCATCAAGGTATCTTGGACTAAGAATGACTAGTCCCATAAAGAAAAAGAAAATGTTTTGACTTGATGAGGACAGTTTAAGACTAGAAAGACTAGTCTTAAAAACAACATGAAAGTAAATAAATAGCAAAACAAATGAACTTATATACTCTAAAAGATATATATATATATATATATATCTACAAAGATATATTTAGTAACATATATATAAAAGCAACATAAAGAAATTAATTCATGAACAAAAACAAAGTATAAACTTAAGTTGCTTCCTTTAACCTTCATGTTTAAAAAACACACACTAAGCTCATACTAAGTAAATGAACACTTAGAAAACTAAAACTATATACCTAGAGAAAAGTGAAAACTATAGAAACTTGAGAGAGTTTGTGAAAGATTTTTGAGAGTAATTTTAATGTATGGAAGTTGTGAAGGAATTAAGGAAGAGAGGTATTTATAGAAAATGTGGGAGGTTAATTGTGTTAATTAAAAAATGAAAATAAACAAATGGAGAGGAAGAGTATAAGGACCCACTATCACCCCTAAAATTAAATAGGCGATAACAGTTCCCTAACCACATATAACCTGAAGATTATATAAGGTTGTCTAAAAAATTGTTTGAGTAATTGTATATCTAATATTTACATAGATAATAAATAGATTCCTTAATTTTTCTAAACTTTAAACAAAATACACTACTCCATTATCAGCAAATTTTGCAAAAGAAGCAACTTAAGTCATACATAGCTAAGTACATATAATATAGACATATTACATTCCAATGGCTTCTTATAAGCCTTAACAAAATTACACACACAAAATTCAACTAAAACCTTAAAACAACCACAAGACTAACATAAACTATTCATACAAAAAAAATTGGAACCACCAAGTCTAAGGTCATCTCTAATCCTCCATATCATCAAGAAAATCCTCGAAATCGGTCCATGCCCATACTCGTGTAAAACTCGTCGATTCATCACCTGAAATGGTTAACATATGAGCCAAAGGCCCAGTACATAAGTAAATGAATACAAATGCAAAGTGATTCAATATGCTTAATCTAAATGTAAAATGCAACAACCAATAATTTATTACTCAATCTTTAGTTGTCTTTCATCATGGGAGTATTCAAACTCCGGGCAACAAGTTCTAGTATTACGTCCGCCTCCCTGAGTGTCCCTACTGTTCATACAGACTAGACAGCCCCACCTTCCGATATATCCCGTAATACTAGGGGATCCTGAGTAACGCATCACGACGCTTAGGGGGTTGATATGAGTAGCTCAGATACTCATATCTCCTAAATAATTTTATCCAATAACGAGAAAGTACCCTGACCCCAATTTGAGCAAGGTGCCTCTCTCCGAATCAGATTCAACGACAAAAAAGTACAATCAACACTCATCAATTAATAAAATTTTAATTTAGAGTAATTTGATTTGATGCCTACCCTAGCAAAGAAACAAGCAAGTTACTACGTACATGAGATAGCTCGGGAATTAATGGGGTTGGCTGAGCGAGGATTTATCACTGTTTAAGATAATATTAAATTTCCCACTTAGTTTAAGCACTAATTAACTAGTTGCAAATATAATTAATCAAAGAAATTCAAATAAATTAATACAATGTCATAATAGAGCATTTAAACATCCTATTATATCATAGAACACTTAACAAATATTTAATTGATCATATACCAAGCTTTGAAAAATTTTAAAGAAAGTTTTTAAAAATGAAAAGTGCAGGGGAAACGCCAGCGGCTTTGGATCGGTGCGCAATACACTAAAGTTCAATACTCGCCAATACTGGCAGCGTTTAAGGATATGCCGGCAGCCTTCAGTCTACACCGTCGGCTCAATACAACTCCAAATTCCCAAAAATTTCTTAAAGTTACACGGGGTTGGTCTACGCCCGTGAATACCCCCAACACCGGTAGCATATCCGTGTACGTCGACAGCTTTAGATCCTATGCCGGCAGCCTTCAGCCCGGCGTTAAAAATTATTATTCTGTTCTCATTCCACATCGCCTCTAAGCCGGCGGCTTTGGAACCCCAGTAGCTGGCATATGATTTGAAAAAATAATATTGGCAAGCTTTTCTAGCAAAGGCCGGTAGCATTTCAAGCGGCTTTAAAAAAATCGATTATGTTCACTTCTAACACCGCCTCTAAGGCGACGGCATTGAAGTGCTAGATGCTGGTGTACGCTAAAAATTAAACCTATACGGAAATGTTTTGTTTCCCCTATTTTCTTACAAAACTTATTCACTTCAAAAATTCTACAAACTTAATCTAAGCTTTCCAAAGCTTGTTATATGTTTTAAACACTATCCAAACAATATAAATTCTACTTCTAATCATCAAACACCATTCACACGTCAATTCCACACTTCAACTACTTAATCCTTAAACTTTCCCAATACATTCATCCTCACATGTCAACATTCATATAAGACATACAATATAACTCCTCTAGCCATGTAATCCTATTTAAAATACCGTTAATGCATAAAATCATTCTAACACCAATTAGTACATAAACTTCATTCTAACCTAAGCTTTACAACCAAATACAAGAACATAAAACAAAGAGATTAGGCTTGCATTTAACTTACATGATTAAGCCTTGGCTTGGAGTGATGTTTGAATCCAAAAGCTTGTAATTGATTTTGGCTTAGGGCTTATGGTTTTGAGATAGAAGGAAGAAAGAAAAGAAAAGAAAAGAAAAATTCGTATGAAGTGATTAGGGTTGCCAAAAGGGTCCATAATTAGTCCGAAAATGAATTCAATACTAATCCAAAGTTTGACTTTAGTGGTATATTTGACCTATGGTTAATTTGGTTAAATTTGAAATGCATTTAAGTTTGATTTGAGCTTAAAAAGTAGACTTTAACTTTGTAAAAATTCTACCATCATTCTTAAACAATTCACAAGTTATTTTATTAAATTCTAAACATAACACATACATGTTAATTTACAAAAGACACACTTATTTATTATACTATACACACATTAATACATATAATACAATAATATTAATTTCATTATACTACACACATACAAAATAACACATATTTAACACATATACTAATTATATATATCCATGCGCACACACACACACACACACACACACACACACACACACACATATATATATATCTCATTTCAATAACACATTAGAATATAAATTAGGAAATTCATAGCTATTTCAAATAGAGAGGGGGCCGGTGCAACTTGAGTATGTGTGAGGGAGTGAATTTTATTTGTTTGTATTTTTGTTAATGAAAAGTAAGATATGAAAGATTTGAAGTTGTATTGGAAATGAAAATTTGTAGGAAATAGAGGTATGGGTTGTAAAAGTAGATTGTAAGAAAAAGTAGAGATAGATGAATAGTGTAGAATAGTAGAAAATAGTGTAATGTAAAGTAGACATGACAATTTAAGTACTAGTAGTAAGAAAATACACGTATAATTGCGATATCTGATATTTTTAGTTACCGAAAAATTATGAAATTGATATTTTTGAAAATCTTATATTTTTACTAGTCTAATGGTATATACAGAATATTTTTACTACTTTGAGCTCCGAGACATGCTTTTCGAGAACTGTGTCCGATTGTGCTCAAAACAAATCGCGGTTCGACTAATTTGATATCTTTAAGCTTTCTCAGGTTATTACGAACTATTCTACATACTAAACTCTTACTAACTTTCTAGGGTTGCTTAAACGGGAAAGCCGGACTTGAACGGTTGCAAAAGACTAGGGTTTTGTTGACTTTAGGATTCCGGTTGACTTTGTAATTAGGTTTTAAGCTTAAATTGATCACAAAACTTTAAGGGTTTACAGGCCCGCCAAAATATGAACAGTTCGCTTTTGTCTGGCAAAGTATTTCTTTTCTCTTGGATTATAGTATTTTATTACAAAAACATCAACAAAACATTGATATTCCAAAAACACAAAATTCCTAAGCAAATAAACATTTGAAACAACATATTCACTATGTTAATCTAATATTATCCTATCTCATTAACTTAAACCAATTATTAACCATTAACTCCTTTTAACGAAATCCTAGCCAAATTAATTAACCTTAATCATTTAATTCAAAAACTAAGTTAAAGATGGTTAAATTAACTCAATCTAATTCATTTTAACTCATTCAAGTCTATATAATCAAGTTGAACCTAAGTTTGTTAGCTAAGCTCGTTTTATAACTAACATCTATATTTGATTAAACTATTTATTGAATCCACAAATCCACTTAATTCATGCTTAATTATATAAATTAACTAATATAACACATAAAATATCACTTATCTATATCATTTTAACTTAAAAAGATTCATTTACTCTTAACAAAAAATATTTAGAAAGCAAATATAAGTTTTGACTTTATTTAAGAAAACTCAATACCTGAAAAGAACTAAAATTTAAGCATTAATACTTTTCGAATTTGTAAAAACTCAAAACATGAATGTTGTAGATATCTTTTTTTATCTTTCCAACACAACTTTAATCACCTCAATTCGATGTCAAATGAAAACTTTATAGCAAAAATACAATCAAGCTACGAAACAGGGGAAAGTACACGACCTGGTACATGCCCGTGCTTAGGGCCGTATAGGGCACTAAAAAGTGACCCGAGAGGGGTTTTTCAAGGTTTTATGACATGCAAAACCACATACATGCTCGTGCACAAAGGTGAGGCAGAGGTTAAAAAGTGATCCGATAGCTTATTTTAATCAGCATAAGCTGGTGCACTGCTGATCTGGGAAAATTTTTTACAGCAGTCCACGCATTTTCTATATTTCCTTTACACAATATATCAACTTTTACATGTTCTAATATAACTTAAACATCATAAAAACTTCATATAACATATTATACACTTCAAACAACATCAAAAGCACAAATTCCCCTCATCATATACATCAAACATCAAATCATTCCAACAAACGCTAACTCACTATTCATCATCTTCTTCATCATAATCCTAACTTTCATCAACCATCAATCCAATAAATACATATATAAACATCACTTTTAACTTATTTCAACATCAATTTACCAATTACAAAAGTAAACAACAAAGATAACAAAGAAATAAACACTTATCTCCTTTAGGAACACATGCACTCTTGAGTTTCTTTACACTTTAAGCTTGTTTTCCTTCTCTACTCTTCTTTCCTAGCTTGATTCCTTGTTAATTCTTGTTTTAATGGAGATTTATGGGCTTAATTTTTGAGATAAAGTGAAAGAAGAAGAAGAAGAAATCGATGGAAAAAAAAAAAACAGAGAAAAAGGGGCAGCACATAATTGTTAGGTGAGAGAGAGATAAGGATAAAATGATAAGATTAAAGGATATTTATAAAATAGGGTATTAAGTTTAAATCTTTCTGATAATTATTTTTATTACCATAAATAATTAGAAAATAATTTGAGAACATATATATTAGAAATTTATGACTTGTTATAAAAACACATTTCAAAAGCTTAATAATGAAAATTTGACATTGATTTGGATTCAAGTTTAAAACTAATATTTTTAAACAAGTATTTGATTTCAAAAATTCTAAAGATTTAGTAATATGAAATTTAACTAAAATATGAAGGTTTAGAACTTTACTAAATATTTAAAAATATTTGTTTAGGAATTTTAGAATTTGAATTAGATACAAGAGGAGTTTAATTAGAAAAAGAATTTTATAAAATAAATTAAATAGATTGATTTATCAAATCAATTTAAAAAAGGAATAAATATAAAGAAGAAGAATATTTAAAACCACTAATCTCCATTTAACCTATTTAACAATTTAATTATCTCAATTTGTTTATTTCTTTTTTATAATTCAATTAAATCATTTCTAATTAACTAGATGAAAGTTTGAGATATTTCATTCTTCCCCTTTTACAAGAATTTCATCCTCAAAATTCACTTAACTATTCATTGGTATAAGACATTTCATTATACTTTAACCTTGTTATGCATAAGCTTTTAACCATTTTTATGTTTTATTTCTTCATTAAGCTTTCGTTGTGCACTTTGATTATTATTCAAGTTTTATTATTACTTTTATTTCAAAAGAACTTGAATTATTTATGTATAGGATTACATTGATTTGCTTCTTTTATTGCACAAGTTTCAAACATCTTAAAAGATTTGAAATTTTAGTGTTATTTCGGTTTAATACTATTTGTTAAAAAAAAAAAACGTTATTGTTTATTCATATTTCTCCAATTCTCAATTCAAGAATTTTAAATTATTCACTAACTTTAATATTATTTCCTTTAATCATCTTCGTAATTATCATGGTTTTAATTTTTTTTCTTAATTTGTGCTTCTGAAAGGTTTCTTAATTAATGCTGATATTTTAAGCAATATTTAGCATATATAAACAATAAGAAGTAGTTTGGCAATTTTTCAACCTTCATAACCCAACTAAACCAAACTCAAACTCATCAAGATGAAAAATGACTTTGACTCCAACCCGACTAAAGTTGACTCAACCCACATGACTCTAAACTAATAAGCACACAAGATAACATGACACTGATAGATACAACTTGACGACATAACTATAGAAGATTATAAATTCATTTTTCCATTCTCATCTGTGTGTATATGATAATGTGCACATGAAACATACAATAATCATATTCTTTTAATTATAAAAAACATAGTTATTTTTATAACTTTTATCAACACTTTAACAAAACATAATTAAGATTTTCATTTTTATCATTTATATAAATCAATTTTATTAACTTTGTTTCATACACAATTTCTCACATTTTATATGTATATTTATCATTAAAATTTTACTTTGACTATTAATTAAATTTTTATCTTGTCACTATATTACCATTAACAATTTATCTTTTAATTTTAGAGAAAAATTTTGAATAAATCTAAATATATTTTTGTTAAATCTTCCATATTGTCAATTCGTTAGATTTTGGGAATGTATGCTTATTATATTTGAAAATTTGAAGATTACAAGATCAATTTATAATCTTGAATTTTCTCTTCATCTTGAATCCTTTGTTCTCATCGTTATACCATTAAATATGATCTAAAGGGAAAGTTCCTATTATAGTCTATCAAATTTTATTAAAGACAATCATAAAAAAACATAACACACAAACACCTAAGTCTATTTCCAATTTTAAAGGATTTATGAGGAAAGTTCTAATGTTTTTCTAAATCATTTACGCTCTATTTACTTTTAGCTAAATTTGAATTAAGTTTATTTAAAAAAAAAACATCAAATACACATTAACAATTATAGCATAATATTTAATGAACATATATGTATAAATTATATAAAACACATACACCTTCATATAATAGAATAAAATACATACCAAGATATACCTATATGTATACAAACACAAAATCATACAATTATCCAAATTAAATCTAATTTTAAATTAACAATACATACAACAACACTTATAAACTAAATAGCCATGAATTTTCCAATTTATATTTTATAAATGTGTTATTTAAATTATATATGATTTTGAAATGAGATATATGTATATGAACAATATAATTAGTGCATGTGTTAAATATGTGTCATTTTGTATGTGTGTTTGTGTAATGAAATTAATATTATTGTTTTATGTATATTAATGTGTGCATAGTGTATTAAATGTTTGTATCTTTTATGAATTAATATGTGTGTTATGTTTAAAATTTGTTAAAAACAACTTTTCGAATTACTTAAGATTTTGTTGACAGAAATTTTATAAAGTTTAAGTTTATTTTTCAAGCCTAAATTAAGCCCAAATGAACTCCAAATTAAGCCAAATTTAAACCTAAGTCTTATATGCCTTAAAAGTCAAACTTAGGATATTAATGAGTCACAAATTTGATCAAAATTGGCCTCTTTTTGGCAACCCATATTTTCATACGAATTTCTCTCATTTCTTTTCTTTTTCTCTTCCTTCTATCTTTAAACCATAAGCCCTAAACCAAAATTAATATCAAGCCTTTGGATTCAACAATCTCACTAAGCCAAAGCCTCTTCATGTAAGTTAATGCAAATATAATCTCTTTGTTTTATTTCCTTTCTTGTATTTTAGATATAAAACCTATAGTAGGATGAGTTAATGTCATTTGAGTTAATTGGTTTTATGCATTGGTATATGTTAGGTTGTATTTTGCTATTGTGTGAACTTGGTTATGTGTTAGGGAGTTATGAGAGTGTTCGTGAGTGAATTGATTTGAGTAGTTGAAATTAAAGCGAAGAGGAGGAGAGGATTTGATGTGAATGAAGTAGTTTAATGTGTTGTTTTGATGTTCAAATTTGCTAGGATTGATTAGTGTGGATAGAAGATAGTGTATGAAGCTAAATATGAGTTTGAAGAAGGATTAAAAGTGTTATGTGTTATAAATTTGCAAAGTGCAAAACAGAGGAAATAAATTCTTTCAAATAGGTCTGTTTTTTAGCGTACGCCGGCATCTAGTACTTCAACACCACCAGCGTAGAGGCGGTGTTGAATATTATCAGAACCGATTTTCTTAAAGCCGCTTAAAACGCCACTAGCTTTTGTAAGGAAACTGCCAATGTTTATTTTTCAAATCGTACGCCGACTACCAGGAATTCAACGCCACCGCATAGGGGCTATGTCGAATGCGAATAGAATCAAAATTTTTAATGCCAGGCTTAATGCCGTCGGCATATATTTTCAACGCTGCGCATTCATCTTAACTTTGCGGGTAAATAGGTCGCGTATCCCTTGAGTTTTCAAATTTAATCTTCTTCAATTGTCATTCTTTACTTCATATATGATCTTCTATTGAACCTATAAGCTATATAAACATGTTTTAAGTATAAATTAATTGATAAAACTATATTTTAAGTTCAATAAATCTTCTTGTATAGCTAACTTAGGATTATGTTATATATATATATATATATATTATATGTTCGATTATTGAATTGATTTTATATTTCTTATTTCAATTAAAGGTTTCTCAGTTATTTCCCCTCCGAGTGAATGTAATAATACACTTTTGGGTATAGGTACATAGTAACTTGCTTGATTCTTTGTTTAGGATAGACATTCTTTAAAATTTCATTAAATTAAGGAAATATAATAATCGTTTGTATGAGTATCTTTTATACTGTTGAATCTGGTTCGGAGAGCGGTAACCCTGCTCAGATTGGGGGCATGGTAGTTTTAGGCGCTTAGATCACCGTTGTCATTTTGATATGATTTTCATAAGTGGTTCAGCAGGTAGTCAATGGGGAATTTGGTATCGGCATAACATTCGCTTATTCTTGAAGGATGTAATATGATTTAATTTAAGTTTTGGGAACACTTGAACTAGGTGATATTATGGATTGAGTCAAGTAAAGTTAAGAAACGGCTAGAAACCCAGATGAGATTACTAATCATTATGGATAAATTTATCTAGGATGGATGAGTATTGAGCTACTTATATCAACCCCCTAAGCGTCGTGATCATTACTCAGGTTCCCCCAAAAATCTCTGTTGCCTGGAGTTTGGAATACTCTCATGATGTATGACTAACTAAAGATTGGATAATAATAATCGGTTGTTGCATTTTGCATTTAGCAAAAGCATGTGTGAATCACTTTGCATTGTATTCATTACTTGTGTACTAGGTCTTTGGCTCATATTTTAACCATTTCAAGTGATGAATCTGACGAGTTTTTACTTTATTTATGAATATGGGGTATAGAACTGATTTCGAGGATTTTCTTGATGGTTTGGAGGACCATAGATAACCTTTGGCTCATATTAAGTTACGAAATCGTTTAATTAGATTTTTAAATATTGGATTTAGCAACGGAAATAAATTTTATAAATCATTTTTGAAAGAAAGACATTTCAAAACTTCCACTCTTTCAAGTGGAAAATTATTTGATTAAAACAAAAACTTTGCAATAGTTTAATTACAAAACATGGGCTCCACTATGCTCTTTAAAAATATAACAAGTTTAAATCATAAATCCAACTTCACTAATAGAAAACAAAAAGAATAAAATAACTAAACTACATCCTCCTATTCACTTCACATCATCCACAAATCCTCTCCGAATCATCATAAGCGCGTAAAACCCAAGTCAAGCATCATCAACATCATCCATCATCATCAAACTCCATCAACAACAACATCATCATCAACAAGGAACACCATCATCATCTTCATCAAATCATCATTAACATCATCATCACTAACATTATCATCATCAATCATCATCATCATCCTTAAGATATCACCTGAGGAAAAGAACAATAACAACAATAATGAGTTATATCTCAGTATACAGTAACACAAGCACATGCAATGTGACATACGGCTAACTGTAAGGACCCGCTATCACCCTTATAATTAAAATAGGCAATAATAGTTCCCCAACCATATATAACCTGTGGATTATATGTAAGGTTGTCTAAAAGAATTGTTTGAGGAATTGTTTTCAATAATTCCACCTAGTTAATATAATGAAACCATAATTTTTCAAACTTTTAACAAAACACACTACACCATTATCATACTTCACAAAAAAAAAAAAAAAAAACTTAAGTCATACATAGCTAAGTATAATATATAATATATATACATATATTACATCCAAAGGCTCTTACAAGCCTTAACAAATTACATATATAATCCAACTAAAACTAAAATACTATCACAAGACTAATATAATTAGTCTATTACAAAATTTGGATTCCATCAAGTCTAAGGTCAACTCTAGTCCTCCAAATCATCAAGAAAATCCTCGAAATCGGTTCCATACCCCATACTCGTGTAAAACTCGTCGGATTCATCACCTAAAAGTGTTAAAATATGAGCCAAAGGCCCAATACGTAAGTAACGAATACAAATGCAAAGTGATTCACACATGCTTAAGCTAAATGCAAAATGCAATAACCAATAATTTATTATTCAATCTTTAGTTAGTCATATATCATGGGAGCATTCAAACTCTAGACATTAAGAATCTAGTATCACATCCGCCTCCCTGAGTGGTCCTTACTGTTCATACAGACTAGGCAGCCCCACCTTTCGGCATAGCCCATAATACTAGGGGATCCTGAGTAACGCATCACGACGCTCAGGGGGTTGATATAAGTAGCTCGGATACTTATATCTCCTAGATAAATATATCCAATGATGAAAAAGCACCATGCCCCCAATCTAAGCAAGGTACCGCTCTTTGAACTAGATTCAACGGCGTAAAAAGGACAATCAACACTCATCAATTATTAAAATTTTCTTAATTTAGAGTAACTTGATTTGAATGCTTATCCTAGAAAGAAACAAGCAAGTTACCGTGTACCTAAGATGGCTCGGGAACTAATGGGGCTGGCCGAACGAGAATCTATCACTGTTCAAGACAATATTAAATTTCCCACTTAGTTTAAGCACTAATTAACTAGTTCCAAATATAATTAATCAAAGAAATTCAAATAAATTATTACAAGGTCATAACAGAGCATTTAAACATCTATTATATCATACAATACTTAACAATTATTTAATTGATCATATATCAAGCTTTGGAAAATTTTGAAGAAAGTTTTTGAAAATGAAAACTGCATGAGATACGCCGGCCTTCAACCGGCAGTGTTGAACGGTGCATAATGCACTAAAACTCAACACTTGCCAACACTGGAGTGTTCAAGGATACGTCGGTAACTCTATGCCGGCAGCCTTGAGCTGGTATAGACTACAACTCTAATTTCCAAAAATTTTTTGAGAGTTCCATAGGGTTGGTCCATGCCTGTGGATACCATAACACCGGTAGTGTATCCATGTACACTGATAGCTTTAGATCCTACGCAGGCGGCCTTAAGTCCGGCGTTAAAAATTATGATTTGTTTCATTCCACACCGCCTCTAAGCCGCGACGTTGGAACCTAATAGCGGTGACATTTTGAAAAATAAACACTGGCAAACTTTCTTTCGAAAGCCGGCATCGTTTCAAGCGGCTTTTAAAAAAAGGTTCTTACCTTCAACACCGCCTCTACACTGGCGGCGTTGAAGTACCAGATGCCGATACACTAAAAAATAAACCTATACGAAAATGTTTTCCCCTATTTTCTTTACAACTTAAGTCTTTTAAAAAATTCTTCAAACTCTTCCCAAAACTTGTTATATATTCTAAACACCATCAAACAATACAAACTTACTTCTAATCATCAAACACCCAACTACAACATTCAAATACCAATTACACTTCAATTCCACACTTAACTACTCAACTTAGTCCCACTACTCATCAACACTCCTTACAACTTTCCTAACACTTAACTAAGCTCACACAATAACAAAGCACAATCTAACATATATCATTGCATAAATCAATCAACTCAATTGGTATTTACTCATCCTGCCATAAGTTTTACATCCAATTACAAGAAAGAAAATAAAACAAAGAGATTATGCTTACATTTAACTTATACGAATAGGCTTTGGCTTCGAGTGATTTTTGAATCCAAAGGCTTGTTTTGATTTTGGTTTAGGGCATATTTTTGAGATAGAAAGAAGAGAGAAAGAAAAGAAAAGAAAGAAAATTCGTATAGAAAAATGGAGCTGCCAAAAGAGACATTATTTGATTAAATTTGGGACTCAAATTTATCCTATGTTTGACTTTTGAGGCATATTTGACTTAGGCTTAATTTGGATTAATTTGGAATGCATTTGAGTTTAAATTGGGCTTAAACTTTGTAAAAATTCTATCATAGATTCTTAAGCAATTCACAAGTTATTTTAATAATTCTAAATATAACACATACATATTAATTTACAAAAGATACACACATTCGTTACACTATGCACACATTAATGTACATAATACAATAATAGTAATTTCATTGCACTACATACACACAAAATGACACATATTCAACACATGCACTAATTATATTGTTCATGTACATATATCTCATTTCAAAATCATATATCATTTCAATAATACATTAAAATATAAATTAGGAAATTCATGGCTATTTCATTAACTAAATGCAATGCATCAATCCACAAGTTATTATCTTCTATTAGAATAAAAAAATCAATAACTAGAGCACTCACACTCGGAACAAGCCAATGGGAATCTAGGGTACTGAGTAACAGCAGCTGCTAGGGTTGATATAGATAGCCAGATACTATATATCCTAAATCTAACTGAAAAGATTAGTAATCTCATTTAGGGTTAATAGCCGTTACTCAACTTTACTTAACTTAATCCATTATAAATTAATTCACATGCTCCCATAAACATTGAATTAAATCATATTATTTCCTCTTAAGATAAGTAAATGTTGTACCGTTACTACATCCCTATCGATTACTCGCTGAGCCATTTAAAAAGAAGTCACCATTGCATCATGGTATGAAGTCATTGCATCATAACAAAAGTGGCTTAAGTGCCTATTTTAACATGTCATTGCATCATGATAGGTTTTCCACTCCCAAACCGGATTCAAAGGTGAAAAACATAATCAACACTCATAATTAACTAAACCGTGTTTAAGTTTTAATTCATTTAGATGCCTATCCTAGCATCCAACACGCAAGTTACTGCATGCCTTATTAATTTAGAATCCAAATAGAAACATAAGATAGATCAGAAGCATCCCAGAAGATAATTTAGACATCCATATGTTCATAAATAAATTCATATAAGAATTATCAATTATTCACTCATCTCAAACTTTTATTATAACCCTATTTGATCAAACACTAATTTTGGAACCCGCCAAAATATGGACAGTTCTCCTTTGTCTGTCAAAGTATTTCTTTTCTCTTTGATCATAGTATTTTATTACAAAAACATCAACAAAACATTCATATTCCAAAAACACAAAATTCCTAGGCAAATAAACATTTGAAACAACATATTCACTATGTTAATCTAAGATTATCCTATCTCATTAACTTAAACCAATTATTAACCATTAACTCCTTTTAACAAATCTAGCCAAATTAATTAACCTTATCATTTAATTCAAAAACTAAGTCAAAGATGGTTAAACTAATCAATCTAATTCATTTTAACTCATTCAAGTCTATTTAATCAAGTTAAACCTAAGTTTGTTAGCTAAGCTCATTTTATAACTAACATCTATATTTAATTAAACTATTTATTGAATCTACAAATCCACTTAATTCATGCTTAATTATATAAATTAACTAATATAACACATCAAATATCACTATCTCATTTTAACTTAAAAAGATTCATTTACACTTAACAACAAACATTTAGAAAGAAAATACAAGTTTTGACTTTGTTTAAGAAAACACAATAGCTAGAAAACTAAATTTAAGCATTGATACTTTTCGAATTTTAAAAATTCAAAACATAAAAGTTGTAGATGTCTTTTTATCTTTCCAACACAACTTGAATCACCTTAATTTGATGTCAATGAAAATTTACAGCAAAAATACGATCAAGCGCGAAATAGGGAAAGTACACGACCTGGTACATGGCCGTGCTTGGGGCTTGTAAGGCAAAAAAGTGACCCAATAGGAGTTTTTCAAGGTTTTATGACATGCACAACCACGTACATGCCTATGTACAAGGATGGGGCAAGGTTAAAAAAGTGATGAGCTTTTTTGATCAGCACAAGCTCATGCACGCCCATGCACCACCATAGGGCTGATCTAGAAAAATTTTTTTACAGCAATGCACGCATTTTTCATGTTTCCTTTACATAATATATCAACTTTTACATGTTTTCATACAACTTAAACATCACAAAAACTTCATAACATATTATACACTTCAACAACATCAAAAGCATAAATTCCCCTCATCATATACATCAAACATCAAATCATTCCAACAAACCTCAACTCACTATTATCATCTTCTTCATCACAATCAACTTCCATCAACCATAAATCCAATAAATACATATATAAACATCACTTTTAACTTATTCCAACATCAATTTACCAATTACAAAAGTAAACAATAAAGATAACAAGGAAATAACACTTATCTCCTTTAGGAACACATACACTCTTGAGTTCTCTTTACACTTCATGCTTGTTTTCCTTCTCTACTCTTCTTTCCTAGCTTGATTCCTTGTCAATTCTTGTTTTAATAGAGATTTGTGGGCTTAATTTTGGAAATAAAGTGAAAGAAAAAAAGAAGAAATGAAGAAGAAACCGATGGAAAAAAAAAAGGGGTAGCACATAATTGTAAGGAGGAGGGAAATAAGGATAAAAGGATAAGATTAAAGGATATTTATAAAATAGGGTATTAAGTTTAAATATTTTTTATATTATTTTTAGTACCATAAATAATTAGAAAATAATTTGAGAACATATATATTAGAAATTTATGACTTGTTATAAAAACACATTTTAAAAGCTTAAAATTGAAATTTTGATATTTAATTTGGATTTGAGTTTAAAACTAATATTTTTAAACAAGTATTTGATTTCAAAAATTATAAAGATTTAGCAATATGAAAGTAAAATAAAATTTGAAGGTTTAGAACTTTACTGGACATTTAAATATTTGTTTGGAATTTAAGAATTTGAATTAGATATGAGAGAAGTGTATTAAAAAAAAAGAATTTAATTAAATAAATTGATTTACCAAATCGATTTAAAGAAGGAATAAATATAACGAAATAGAATATTTAAAATCACCAATCTCCATTTAACCTATTTATTAATTTAATTATCTCAATTCGTCTATTTCTTTTCTATAATTCAATTAAACCATTTCTAATTAACTAGGAGAGAGTTTGGGGTATTTCACTTCACCTATCGTAGGCAAAAGAAGAATGATCTAGTAGGTTTCTCCTTCATCCTTGAGTCGTTCTCTTTGTAGCTTTAAAGAATTGGAGGTATGTAGAGTATGTGACCATGGCTTGCCTACCCTATCATTGGGACAAGTGACCTTAATAGCATGGGTGCACTAAAATCTTCATTGTTGTAGAGGGTTAGTAGGCCTATAGGTCTAAGGAGATTGGTAGATCCATCACCATAGTCTTCTCTACTCTTTAGGTCTTTCCATTTGGGGGACAACCTCCCCCACTTCGTGGTGCTAGGATGCGTGGGATGGGCAACCGTCATGCGACATTTTGTTCCTCCGAGTATTTTGGATTATTGCATAGCTGGCGTATATAAAGCTTCATCAGCTTTACCTTACTTTTCATAAGTTAAGTCAAGTGTATAGCCAAGCTTATTTCTTATGCAAGTTCCCAGTCGATCAACCTCTTTTATGTACTTAGTCTTTGATGTAGCAAAGCTTCTTAAGTTATAGCGAAGCTTTCCTACTAGGTGAGTTTTATTTCAATCTTTATATAATATTGTTGCAATAAGCGGGTATGTCAACTTCAATACTATACTTCATTGCGAATGGAATAAAGCATTTTCTTTATCTGTGTTGTTCTCTATATTTTATCTTGTATACTCTTTACATTTTGCTTATTGTGGTGATGTGTATCTTTTTACATCAATATCCGATTTACTTAGGTTTGTCTAACTTGGCATATTATAGAGGCATTCTATTGTATTAGTGGCTTCAATTTGGATGAAGTCTTCTTTGGAAAGCTTTGTAAATTTTGAATTTAGGAATGTTGTTTTTCTATCTTGACAAGTGTCACTTCAGGGTTTATTGATTGGACTCGTAGTAGTCTATTCATAACTACTTCTGTTAGAAATTCTAGAATGTAGGATCGCTCTGTTTGGGATTAACATTCATGATTGTTTGTTTCCTTATTGTTATTATTTTTTTTTACTAAAATGGTTGCGATGAGTCAATTCTTATAATGTAGGCAAGTCGATTACAGTTTTAACTTTTCTTCCTTCCATTGTCATACTCTCATTGTGTTCTTCAATTTTGTCTTTATCCCAATGGTGATAGCTTAGAGGTAAGCATGTTTAGGTTCCAACTCAAATGACACTACTGGTGCTTTGATGATTATCTCTGGTATGCATCGAGGGTTACCTCCCTTTGTCACAGCAAACTAGTTGAGGCGTAAGATTGCTTCCTCGGGATGTCTATCCCATTGATAAAGAAGATCTTCTAGCCACAAATGATATTTTTTCTGATGCTAGTAATTGTGAGAAAGGTTCAAAGGCCACAAGTGGCAGAGTATGCTTAAGGATTAGGGTATAGTGTAAACCCCGAGAATTTTTCATATGAGTAAAAATAGATAAAATATAAATATAGAAAATAGATGATTAAAATTGAACTCAAAAAGACTCTAGAATAAACTACGAGTAGTAATAAGCCCATATAGTTTTAAACCCTAAAACAAAAATTCCTAGATAGTATTAAATCCACTAATAAGATTTCATAGTGGATCAAAAACTCAAGATATAAGAAAAATTTGGCTAGACATTAAGTACGATAAAGAATAAATAACCAATTATACTTGTAGTTAGAAAATGATAACCTAAAGATGAACCGTAGGGTTATAAATACACACAAAAAACATAAACAAATGTATAACTAATAATCTAGACTCCAAATAAATATTTGGATCACACCATTGTTTTAATTAGGGTATTTTAAACTATTAGAGCCTAAAACAAAAATTGACCTATTAAGCTTAGAAAACCTAATCGGATGAGATAAAATCTAAAAATAATTAATCATAAACTTTAAACCTAAAGTTGAAGTCAATAATAATCTAAAATTTGTAGAACTCTATATAAATTTTTAGAGATAAAACTCTTGAATAATTATCATTTTTGTACCCGTTTAACTTATACCCTTAAAATTTGATAATTATTAACTAACTATTATTTATTACATATATATATATATATATATTAGTGCAAATTTCACCAAATTGATGGCTAGAATCTTCTTGAGATGTGTTAACCAAAAATTTGGAGAAATTGGGTCAAAAAAAACAAACCAAGTCAATAAAAACAACTCCAGAGCTAATCAAAACCATCAAATAAGCCAAGTAACTAATGCATGAAGATTACAAATTCTTGCAACTTGTTTTTGGTGGAGTTCTTCCTCTTCTTGTCCAAAAAAATGAGATACCATACACATATATATAAATAACATCTTAAAGAGCAAAACAACAAAGTAATTAAACCTCAACTTTAGTAGCCATTAAGCCTTCCAAACCTTAGCTAAATTCGTTCCAAACAAATCACCAAACAATCAACAACCCAACACAACATAAACTCCATTAAAATACAACTTCAAGCTTGGAAAAAGGAGGAATAAGGTAAGTTGATTCGTTCATAGTTAGTTCTTTGTTACAACATTGTTCTAAACAAAGTTTTGATGTTCTTAGGGTCAACACCAGCATAAGAACAAGTTACAAAACATACATATTAAGCTCCAACAAGGTAAGTTCCTAAAAACCCTAGTTGTACCATTTGATGTGTAAAACAAGGATCATGGACATATTGGAATGTTATGAGATTATATATGTGTATATATAATATGTATAAATACTTAAGAACACTTTAAATACAACTTGGATGTGAAAAATCAAAGAAAAATGGATCAACGTGTGTAAAAAAGTCGAATTTCCAGATGAGCACGGGAAAAACACGGGCGTGGACTTCCCCTGTGTACCTCTCGGCTTTAATTTTCAAGAACTGCCATGTTTCCAGAAGAGCACGAGTAGTACACGACCGTGTGCCAAGCTATGTTCCTCTTGGCCCTACATAAAAATTAAATTAAATTAAATTATAAAAATATGATTTAGTTCCGAATTTATTATTATTATTACTACTACTACTACTATACTACTACTACTACTACTATTATTACTATTATCACTAAAGATATTATTATTATTATTAGTGATATTAGTATTATTATTAATCAGATTAGTATTAATGTTATTATTATTATTATCCTTATTATTAATGTTATTATTATCATTACTAATGTTATTATTAGTAATATTATTAATGACATTATTATTATTAATATCAATTATTATTGTTAGTATTATTATCACAAATGATTATTATTATCATTATAATCCATAATATTATTATGAGTATTACTATTAATGATATTACTACTATTATGATTATTACTAGTATTATTATTATTATTGTTGTCATTAGATTTTACTATTTTAATATAGTTATTATGAAAAATATTATTAATATTACTAGCCTATTACATATGATTATTCTTATTATTACTACTAATATTATTATCATTATTGTTAATATTAGTATACTTTATAAATGAAAATAAAGTATAATAATTATAAAATACTTATTTTATACATAAGATGGAAATTTAAATAAGCTAAATTCTTTAATAATGTGATACCTATGCATAATAAGAAAATTATATGAAGTAGATCAAAAGAAGCATAATGACACTAAACAATAGTAAATAAATACGTGTTACTATAATAGGCCGGATAAGGAATGATATAAAAAAAATAACAATAATAATATGGTATAAAAAATAGCAATAATAATAATTATAAAAATATAAACCTTATAAATACCAAATTTCCGAATACCTGATAAAAATATATAAATATCTAAAAAGATCAAGAAAAGTAAAATGAAAATAAATATTAAATAATAATTGATTATCATTAGATCATTAAAGGACCAATATAGTAATAGAAAAAAACCAAATACTAATATAGGACACTTAGACCCTCATAGGATTTTAGTTCTATAATTTATTTTATTGGAATATTTTATTCCTCTCAATAGGTGAATTTGAAACTATAAGGGATTTCCCAACTAACTATTACGATTAGCCAGTATGAGTAGGTGAGTAACTCAATCTTATTACATTGTGTGTGCTTGTAGCTTAGCTGATCTTTAATGAAAGATAATAATCAGGATATGGTGTATGGGTTTACAGGAATTATTTGTTGTATGAATTGTTGATTGCTAAGTTACTATAATAATAGTAATAACAGAATTCTGTATGATTGTATTGCTTATATAGTACGTTGCTTGTCTGTGAGACAATTGGTCACCTTAAACTTGATTAAAAACTATTAATACCATAAATGAAATAAACATGCATTTGATGATTTGCATAAGCAGCATTTAAGTGATAGCCTACTACGTGTTAGTGTTTCGGATCTCTAGTAATGCTTGGTTTATCTAGACAAGCAAGCTATTAGTTATTTGCAAGATTACCTTTGTTTTGTTGATAACATAGGAATTGAATGATAAATGAAGAACGCTACTTATGGTATTGCTTGAAATGACTAACAATTAGTGAAGTTTCTAAAGCTAAAGCAGGAAATGAGTGTTGAAGACATGATAAATTCAAAGTGATAATTAATGTGAGTATTGTTGCTTTGCTGTATGCTTATTCTCTCTTGGGTAGATAGGCTATAGTATCGTGTTCCTTCAACCCCGATGAGAGAGCGTAAATCTTCATCCTGCTTTGGATTCCGGGTTATCCAAGCTTCTATTTGTGCATATGCTTGATTGATGCATTTCATATGATTGTTAATAACTTATTTGATATGTGGTAAGTTATGGTTATTCACTAAGCCTATAGTTTTGCTTATACTCCAATAGTCATTTTAGGTTTACACTTAGACCATGGCTGGTCGCTTTCAAGAGTTTAGCTCCGGTAAGAACTTTAAGACTGAAAGTTTATGGAAGATTATGGGATAAGTTCTTTATTTTTATTTTTAGTCTAAGCTAGTTAGTATTTAAATTATCAGTAATGTGTTTAAAGACTTTTAGAAAGACAGTATGGTTTATAATATTCAAGCACTGAAATGATAGTTATTTACTAATTTATGATTTGCATGTATTTGTCATTTCTTATCAAAGCAACTAAAAGATCCTGTTGTTTAAAAACATGTCATTCTCTAAAGTAAACTAGTGATGGAAATCAAGTGTAGTTTGTTTACTACTACTAAGGTACCCTCGATGCATGACAATGGGGCTTTGTCTCCACTATCTAATCGACTCTTCCTAATAGATGGTGCTTTAAAATAGTGAGTAGGTTAGATCGGGTTATGTTTTGTCATGGGAATTGATTCTACTTGTATCCAAAGTTTTTCAATTTTGGTTTATGCTTCTTTTTTTTTTTTTTTTGAATTTCAAAAGAAAATTTTGGTGCTCTATCGGTTATCTCAAAACTCTTGGAGGTTGGTTGCATTGGACGCATTGTGTGTTAGACTCTAACATCGACCAACTCCTTAATTATGTTGGTATTACTTCTGTTTAAAGATTCTGGATGAAGACTGAAGTTACATTTCATTTTCTCAAATTTGAAGTTATTTGGTGGCTTGGACTCCAATGTGAAACTTTGGAAGGAGAATTTTCCTGTTATGGAGTTGTCCAAGCAGTTGGACAATTAGATAAGGTGGGTGGAGTTAATCTGGAGGGAAGAAATAAAGAATTTAAACCTAGGACTAGGAAGCTCTTGGAAAGATCAATTCTTTGTTATTGTGTAGTAATGGCCTCCTTGATATTGTGCGCTATAGAATGATAGGGAGTGGTCCTGGAGGAGTATTTCAGGATGAGGGAGTTCCTAGTTAGTCATGTCTTCCTGTGTAGCTGCAGCGAGTTTAAGTGTCTCAAAGACAAAGAGTATGCTTGTGTGATGCTTCATTTGTGAGGGAAGCTACGCACCCATGTGCTCAGTCAAAAGGCATGATTATCAAGTGGCCACCTTTAACCAAAATCACTAAAATTATATAATATTAATTAAAGTGAAAAATAGAAAGAAAACTCTCATTTTTATTATATATTTTATAATACTTAATTATTTTTTTTTCCTACTTTCAAAAGCACTTTCATAGGGATCTAAGAATTATAAACACTCGATACTAAATTAAATAGAGCTAAAGCACATCAAGGACACATGACATTTGGAGTAGAGTTTTCTCTCTCTCTCTCTCTCTCTCTCTCTCTTATATATATATATATATATAGGTTGGTTTAACAAAAATTTCATACTTATAAAAGCAGTAAGTCTATTGATTGAACTTTTTATGGTTGGTAACTTCTTTGGTGTCCTCAATATACCATCTTATCAATCAATTAACAATTAAATAAAATATAATAATTTTTATATTAAGTTTAGTGGTACATCGAGTATAAATTTAAGCAGTTAAATAACTTACGTACCTTTTTTTTTGTTAACTTTTCAATAAAAATACTCATATAGGTATTCATCTCTACATAACTTCTAATATGGTAATATATTTTTTTATATTAATGTTTTTTACTGACAAAAATAATTAAATGTATACCTTCATGATTAATTATCATCTTTGTAATATTTACTAGTTACTTTCACATTCTTTTTTTTTTTTTACTTTTTTATAATATATAATTGAAATGTCATGTCCAAAATCTATAGGGTACTTCAACCCTTCACATATCCTTGTAAGACACATAGGTGATAAGGCTCAATCTTGTACTTGTTCTTCAAATCCCTTTTGTTAAACAATTGATATTAAAATATATATATATATATATATATATATATTTAAAGGGGTGAGCAATACCTATTGGGTAACAAGGGACTTCTAAACACATATTATGCATATGTTATATCACGTTGGACTTGATAAACTAATGCAATATACAATTACAATCAAAACCTCAATTAATTATTTTCAATTAACCACTAAAAACCAATATTTAATTAAATAGACCTCGAAAATCAATTTCGAAACCAGGGACTGATGAACACATTCTTGCACCACATAATTTTCAAAAAAGTGGAATCACCTAATCAACTTTAGAATATAGGAAAAGTCGACTAACCGGACCAAACATCTACTAACTATACTAGAACAAAATAATTAGGCATTGGCACCATATTTGTAGGCTTCAAAATTAATTTTGGAAAAATAATATGAGTAGTTCGACATTCCCAGAAAATCTTATAATAATACATATGGTTTGTGTATCAATTAACCCATTTAATCCACTAAACATAACATGTTCAAAACAACAAGCTGAAAAAAGTCACTTACTTTGTTTGTGATTCGTTGTCTCAAATACCATGCCATCCTATTTGTCATATCGTAAAATTATAATTCACATTATTCTTCTTGATAAATTTTCTTTCATTATAATTATCTTAAGTAAACCTCTTCTTTGGAGAATTTATTCCTAACATGTTCAAATTTCCGACCCTTTTTTAATCATATACCTCATATTGTTCAAACAAACCTAGTTTATTTTTAGTGGGTAAGTGTTGTGAATGCCTGAATGGCACCTAAATTTCGACAAAATATATAGTTATGCACTTAAATTTTAAAATTAATCAATTTAGTATATGAACTTTAAAATTTGATTAAATTAGTACCTGAAAATATTTTTCGTATATGCTAACCAAAATCATTGATGTACTATTAACATGCATGGAAAGTAAGAGTGTGCAAAAAAAACCGATCAAACCAAAAAACCGAATCGAAACCGTAAAAATAATTTATTAGATATTATATTTCATTTAAAACAATAAAATATATATCTAAAATAATGTTATGATGGAGCATCCGTAATAGCCATGCTTTTATTCCCAATATCATATTATATATGAGTGATTATAGTTGCTTATTAAAATAAACAAATAACATGTTATACATATAGATTAAGTTAGTGTAATTTAATGTATATGTTTGAGTAGTGTAGAATAATTATGTTTGCATTAGTATAATAAATACTTAATATTGATTTACATATTGATGTTAAATATGAAATGAGTAATATTAGATTTTATATATATATATTTCAAGTATAGTGTAGCAGATTTTTTTCTTTTTTTTTGAAACCAAAAGCTAGCTAAATGCTTTTGTTTTACTTAAATTAATAACCTTAATTAAGCCTAATTAAAAAGCTACTTTATGACTTTATGTGGGCTACCTTAGGAGTCAATTTTGGATAAACATTAAGCCAAAAAAAATACCTCATTTTCGTCCAAAATCAAACCACCCTCAAAACAACCTCCCAAACAAACACAAAACCCATTATTTTCTCTTCCAAAGCTACCCCAAATTCAAGACCAAGATCCACATCCAAATTCTTGTAAGTTGGCCACCAAAAGATCATTTTAAAGCCTTGCAAACCAAGCCCAAAGATTTGAGGTAAGTTTGAGTTATATTTTATGCAAGTTTCATAATGTAGAGTTTGTTAAATGTGAATTTGGTATGTATATATGTATTGGTGATGTGTTGATGAAGGTTTAGGCTACCAATGAAGTATAATATATATGTTTAGTAGTTGAAGTGTGAGGATGAAAATGGAATGATGTATGAGTGGTGTAGTAAAGGTTAAGTGAATTTAAGCTTGTTGAAAGTTGTGTTAAATGTTGTATTGATTGGAGGGTGGAGATTGAAGTAAAATGATGTTGTTTAATGAGTTAGAAATGTATAATAGATGATATGAACTTATCAAGTTATAGAGATCTAAGAAAGTGTTTTGGTTGAAGTTAAAAGTTGTTAAAGTTGTAAAAATTTTGTGTTCAAAATAGGGGAAGGCGAAAAATTTTCATATAGCCCCATATGGAAAGGTGTTTCACCCTTTGACCTTGAAATTGCACTTTTCCTGAGTTGAAACGGCCCTATATTTGGTTGGGGGGGGGGGGGGGGGGGGGGGGGGGGGGGGTGGGGGTGTATGGGGAAACAGCCCCATATGCAAGGGTATATCACTCTCGGATTAGAAAAGTGCAATGTCACTGGGTTGAACGGCATCCCATACACCCTGTATGGCATCATGTTCATTTTCTAACATTTCTTATGTTTTTTCCCTTAGTTCATACACCTTGTCATATGACATGTATAGAAAGGTGTACGGTTCATAAAGCTTATCATACACCCCTGTTTGGTTTTCCCTATTGCAATATTGTTTTGAATTTTGCTCATAACTTTTTCATTCGACCTTCGATTGAGGTGGTTCAAGTTGCATTGGAAAGATTAAAAGGAGATCTACAATTTTCATCTTATGAGTTTTTACAAATTCAAAAAGCATCAATATTTAAATTTTACTTCTTTCCAGCTACTACATTTTTACAAATAAAGTTTAAAACTTGTTTTTGTTTGATAAATGTGTTTTTGCATAGGAAATGGATCATTTTAAGCTAAAATGAGATAGATTAATGATATTTGATAGGTAATGATGATTGAGTGATATAATTAAGCATGATTTAAGTATATTTGTAGATTTAATAAATTATTGATTTTCTATGAGTTTTAAGCTAAAATTAGTTATACTGTATATATGATTTCCTTTGCTTGTTTTAAGATCTTGTGATAATTTATTTGAATGGTTATGTATGAGATTAATTGATATTGAGCTTGAAATAAGTGTGAAATTATGATAATTTGATTAAACAGTTATTGATCCTCGCTCGGCTATCCCCATTAATTCCTAAGCTAGTACAGGTATGTTGATAAACTCAGAAAACTGATATAATTTTCATCTCTGAATTGACACTTATTTGTGTTAAATATTATAAAAGCAAAGGAATTGGTATTTAGTTTTGTGTCAATTGTTCTGAATCAGGTCAGGAATTAAAATGGAAATTTGCAACAAGGAAATATAAAGAATTGTGCGAATTGACATTGAAAAGCACAAACACCGGTGAATTTGGACTCAACGCAGCCAGCGTTGAGAGGACTGGAAGGCAACGCCGGCAAATTTAAGGCAACGTCGCCGGCGTTACAAGGCGGCATTGAAACATCACAGAGCCTAAGTCCTTAATGCCAAATCCAACACCGCCGGCGTTGTGGATGATACAGTACTTGAACTTGAAGGCAACACCGGCAAGTTGAGGAGTACGCCGCCAGCGTTCGGAGGCGGCGTTGAAGACCATCAGTTTACAAATCCTTAGCGCTTGATTGAACGCCGCCGGCGTTGGACGAGAAACCGCCGGCGTTGGATGCAGAAGTTACACGACAGTTACATGAAAAGCATGTATTTTTACATGCTTTGAGGAGAGAGAAAGAGGACTTACATTATGTTTTCATTTTTCAATTTCACCCGATAGTTTAGAGAGAGATAGAAGTAGAAAATAGAGATGTACTTGGATCTTCATCAAATTTGTTCTATTTGTTCGTAGATTGAGTAGAATTTGCTAACAAGGATCTCAGTTACAATTTGTACGGTTTGTTTCTCTAATTACTGGTAATTTCTTCTTCACTTGCTTTGTTATTTACATTTCATGATGAATATTATCATAGTTGTTATTAGTATCTTGTTAGATAGAGTAGAAATGGTTATTAGCTAAATTTGAACGGTGGGAAATGGTAAAATCCTTGATTTTCTGAAGTGATTGTTGAACTAGTGTTATTGGGTTGTAAGAATGATGTATATCCTTGTTAAATTCAAACTAATAACTTAAAATTCGGATGAATTCAAGTTTGAATGAAATTGGGTATCTTGGCAAAGACTTTAATTTCGTTTGAATTTATATTTGGGTGAAAAATTCAAGTATTCGATGGCAATAGAGTTTTTAATCCTAGTAGAATCTATCATTACTGCTCAAACATTATTTTAAATACAAGTTTTAAAGAAGGAATTCTGTAATTTCTTTGATTTAGGACAATGAGTCAACTCAGATTTGGGAAACTCTTAGTTACACAAATTGATTTTGTCAAAATTCTCAGTCGTGGAAGCTATTGAGTGTTTTAGGTAGATAAAGGTTTTGAAATTCTCTTTTAGAATTTGTTAATCTTGGTAGATTCACATGGATGTGCATGAACTCTAACAATTTTAATAACCAGAGTTCAACATGATTGGAGAAAATAGGATTTTATCTCAATCCCACTAACCTTACTTGTTAAGACTTGTGTGAGTAGGATTAGTAAATACTAGACATAGCATAGTGTAGATATTGTAATAAATATTTATATAAAGAATTTGATTTCTCTTGGCCTAAATATTGAAATGAACTAATAATGTTTATTAATTAAACTTTCCTCATGGGATCGATACTCATTCATCACTTTATTACTTGATCGACCCAGTATACTTACTGGAGAATTGGTTTTAAAATACTAAACATTCAAGCGGATCAAGTTTTTGGCGCCGTTGCCGGGGAAAGATTAATATTAAACAACTTTAGTTCTATTAGTAATTTAGGCTCATTTTATGGTTTGGTTTGTTTTCTGTTTTCTTTTCAGGTTGTATGCACAGGAGTAGAATTAGGGAACTTCTACTCCTCAATCTTGAGATTGAACGTACACTGCGTTCATTAAGAAAAGTGAACAGACAAAGAGATCAAGGACAGTCAGAAGTGATGGCAGAAGGTGAAAACAACAATAATCAAATCCAAGCCCCTGCCAGGGCATTAAGGGATTACACAATACCAACTGTGTCTGGAAATCCAATTAGAAGACCAACAGTTCAAGCCAACAACTTTGAGATCAAGCCGGGACTAATTTAGATGGTAGAAGCTCATCAATTTGGAGGATATCCAAATGAGACACCTGATGATCATCTTGCCAAATTCCTTCAGTATTGCAACACCATCAAGATGAATGGTGTTACTGATGATGCAATAAGGTTGCAGCTATTTCCTTTTTCATTAAGGGACAAGGCTTTGGCTTGGTTTAATTCATTACCCCAGGAGTCCATCACAAATTGGACAGATTTATCAAACAAGTTTTTGAGGAGATTTTTCCCATCGGCTAGGACAGCTAGGTTGAGGAATGAGATCACCAACTTTACAAAATTTCATGGTGAATCTTTGTATGAAGGATGGGAAAGATACAAGGAAGCTATCAGGAAATGTCCTCACCATGGACTACCTGATAATCTCCTCATTGAGATATTCTATCTGAGTTTGGATGAAACTTTGAGATCACTTGTAGATGCTGCTGCAGGAGGAGCATTAATGGGTAAAAGCTATGATGAAGCTAGCTTTTTGGTAGAAGAAATGGCTTCAAGTGCTCACAATTGGAGTTGTGAGAGGACTAAACTTAAGGTTGCAGCTATGCAAGATAATGAGGCCATGTCTCAACTTACAACTCAGATTTCGGCTTTGGCAAATCAAGTAAGTAAGCTCACTACTTCAAGTTCTATTACTCCTACCAAGTTTTGTGTTGTGAGATTGTTCAGGTTCACATTCATTCCATGATTGTCCTCAAACACATTCACCAACTTCAGCTAGTGGAGAGCAAATGAATTATGTGGGGAATTTTCAAAGAGGAAATCAAGGACCTTATACCAACACCTACAATCCAGGATGGGCCAATCATCCGAATTCTCATGGAGGAATGAGAATAATGTTTATCGACCGCCTGGATTTCAAAGACAAGGTCCGATGATTCAAGGTCCAGTGAGGAATGCTTTACACCACACCCTCAACATCAACATCAATAACAACAGAACCATTCTTCGGTTGAAGATCTGATGAAAACTTTCATGCAGAAGACTGAGACGTAATTATAATAATCAACAAGCCACTATTCAGGATCTTCAAGGGCAAATAAGTCAGATTTCTCAGCAGATAAATAGTAGACCATCAGGGTCACTACCCAGCAAGACTGAGGAGAATCCAAAAGGAGTGAATGCTATCACTCTTAGGAGTGGTAAGGAGGTGGAATCCCAAATGGTTTGGTGGAAGAGAAGGAGGAGGTGCAGATAAGAGATAAAGGAAAAAGGAAGCTTGAGGAACCGAATTTAACTTCACTAGTGTGAAGCTTTATGTTCCTCCAGTGCCTTTTCCAGGAAGGCTGAAGCAGCAGAAATTGGATGAGCAATTCGCTAAGTTCTTGGATGTGTTTAAGAACTTACAAATAAACATTCCTTTCTTGGAGGCCATTCAAGAGTGCCCTCTTATGCTAAGTTCATTAAGGATTTGCTATCCAAGAAGAGGAGGATAGATGGGAATGAACGGTTGTTTTAACAGGGAGTGCTCAATGATACTTTAGCAAAATCAAGGCTTGCCTACAAAGCAAAAAGATCAGGGAAGTTTCACTGTACCTTGCACTATTGGTAATATTTATTTCGATAAAGTGCTAATTGATTCTGGTGCAAGTATATAAAGTTAATGCCTTTCTCTATTTTCAGGAGACTAGGAATGGGAGAATGCAAGGAAACCCATGTGACCTTGCAAT
>JAMXBD010004571.1:0-54555 GCA_024138025.1 Combretum micranthum | reverse complement strand
AAAATCAAAAAATAAAATCTCCTCTCTCTCCCATCAAGATGGCCGGTGCCGCCCCCCCCACCCCCCCTCTCTCTATCACCCTCAATTTTGTTTCAATATTTATTTATTTTAATCACACAAAAATCCCTCCACATTTTCCTATAAATACCTCCTCCTCTTTTACTTCTTTCACACATTCACTACCCACAAATTCTTACCAAAACTCTCTCAAATTCTCCTCTCAAAACTCTCTCAAAATACCATCTCAAAACTCTCTCAAAATAAATCCACAACAACTTCTACCTACAACAAAAACCCATAACCACATACTACTACCAAAGCCTTCTTTAGGTAACAACTTCCTACTATTTTCTTCTTCTTCATGTCATGTAACTTTACATGACCATAGTGTGAGTTTCCAAAGACTACAAGTTATGGAAGCTACATTATGTTCATGTATTATTCTTGTTCATGCCAATCCATTTATGTTTATATTGTTATTCTTGTTTTTATTGTTAATATATTATTATCTATATATATATACATATTCTTTAGAGCATATAAGCTCACTTGCAATTTATTTATTTCATGCAAAGTAATTTATTTATTTATTCCATTGCAATTTATTTATTTATTTATTCCTTGTTAAATTAAGACTAGTCTCTAGTCTTAGACTTGTCCTCATCAAGTCAAAACAAGTTTTTCTTTATTTTATTTTATTTTATTTTATTTTGGGACTACTTTACTTCTTAGTCCCGAGAGCCTTGAAAAAGCTAAGACTCCAATACTTGATTTTATTACTTATGTTATTTTGCTTGTTATTATTTTCTCATAAGTCATGTTCATTTAAATTGTTGTCTAAAAATTTCAATTTCTAAAAATAATTAAACAAAGGAAGATTTTGTCACTTAGAAATAAGTTTATGTAAAGAGGAAAATCTATGTTTTGAAAAACAAAAATAAAAGTTATCTCTTTTCAAGTTACAAGAAGAAACTATTAAGATTTTAAAATCTACTTTACTATGAAAAGTTCTTAAGTCCCATAGTATTCCACTTTGTTTTATCAAGAAAAAGTAAACTTTTATGAATGGATGATTTCTATAAGGCATGAGAAAAGAATGAGAAATATTCAAGTAAAGATTCTGCAAACAAATAAACAGAGGAATTTGTATAAGAAAAATAAATAGTGTATTTTCTAAAAACTCCAAAATAGTATTAGTACAGGAAACTTAGAAAATAGAAAATTTTAATTTTACTTGGGAAAAATAATGAAACCAACATAAAGCATTTTTAGAAAACAAAGGAAACAAGATATTCATTTCAAGAAATTTACAAAAACAATTTTGAAAACTATATTTTTCTAAAAACTTCAAACCGACATTGTTTTACTCAAGAAAAAAATCATTGGACAACAAAACACTTGAGCATGCTTAAATATGAGTTATATAGTTATAAAAAGAGAATTTTTCAACTATATAGATAACTAAATATTTATCAAACAAATTTTGATTTCTTGAAGCAAAATTGTTTTGTGTTAGGAAATTCGTAGTGAATTTTGTCACCACTGTTTCGGAGCCTATATGACCTCGTTTGTTAAAAGTAATTTTGGAAATGGGTAGATCTTTTTGAGTAGGTAGAAATCGGTATATTATATGCGCGATTCCGAGTTAAAATGACCAAGTTATGGCCATTTTAAGTTGGAACATTCCTTTATACGAACTTTAACGTTCTTTTAACATTGTTTTGTCAAATTTCAAGAAAATCATCAAGGCATACTCATTGTGGGTATTTTCTTTGGCTAGGTGACCACGAGGAAGGATTCCTTTACCCCGAGGATTATTACGATTAAGTGGAGTGTATGAACGACTCATCCGCCTGGAGGAATTTGATATGGCATCGTGAGTTTATTTCTATTAAATGCTATACTTGTTGTGCTTGTAAATTAGTTGCATTAGAATTAGGAAAAGATAAACCGATGTGTATGTAAAATAATTCTTTGAAAGAATTTTAAGAATATCGGAGCCGGAATTGTCTTAAATGTTTGTTTTAGTATAACATTTGATTGGTATGAAACTCTTTGATCGCCTTAAATTCAAAAATAATTATGCTATGACTTTATAAATAAATGAATTCATGCATACCACGAAGTGAGTCACATTGCATTTTGGGTTATTATCCTTGCGTGAGAAGGATAGTAAGCTCATGTCGAAAGCAACACTTGGCGGGAGATCCGAAAGCGATTGCTTGGCGGCTTAAGGGAAATGCTTGGCGGAAGATCCGAAAGCAAGGTCAAATCAAGTAGATTCGGAATGCTTGGCGATGAGTGCTCGCAAGCTTAAAACTTTTTAATTAAAACTACTTGTTTTGAGGTTAAGTATCACCAAACCCCGAATGGAGGGCGCAAATCCATTCAACAGATAGTTCCCGGAAAACTATATGCTTGTTTGCTCACGTGTATATTACATTACATTCGATTGTTTAATCAACTTGTTTGAAATCTTGTTACAAGAGATTATTTATGGAAATAGTTCTCACTAAGCCTATTAGCTTATACCCCAATAGATATCTTTTGCATTTTCCCTACTTATGGTTAAGGCCACGAGAACCCTGCGGGTAGGTAATTTCTTCTAGATAAAAAGAATTCTAAGATGAAGTTTAGAATTAGAGATAATGTACAAATATCTTGTAATAGATTAGCGAAATGTCCCTAAGTTTGTAAAACCATTGCTATGAATAAATGTTTATTATGAATCATCTTTTCTTAATTTGTTTTTATATCTCCTTAAGTTTCATAATTCCATATATGGTTCTCTAAATTTGTGAAAGTACGCCTTACACTTAATATAAAAGCTTTTGGGATTGGCTAAGGTTGTCATACTTAAACTTTAATATTGAGTGTGGCGGACTGTCATGTTTAGGGTACCCATTGGGGCGTGACACATGTCCCATGTGAACATTTCCACTTTGAAGTGGCTTACTAACTAGGTCCCATAAACCAAAATGACTCTAATTGGTGAAATACTAATTAGTTCGCATTTAAGCCCCAAAGCTAGCCACTCATCTATGAAATTTGTGGCACTACCTATATCAGTTAAAACACAGCTTTCTTCTCTTATTATACCCCGCCAGCCTCAAGCTTCCTCCATGGTTGTTTTTTACTTTACTCATGAACACAATGTGAGTTTTTCCATATCCTCCTTTAACTCATGAACTTCTACATTTTCCAATTTTTCACATACGTCCTCCTCTCCTCTTTCGACTACTAGCATGTTTAACTTCTTGCTTCTACACCTATACTTCAGTCCAAATGGCTCAAAAACATTGCCTTTTTTATTTCTTTTTTTCCTCTAGTTCCTCAAGTGTTAACCTTCTAGTGTTTCTTGAAAAGGAATTACTCAATGGCTTTCAGGATAGCTTGTGTTGTTTGGTTACTAGGCTAATTTTTGTTTTAGTTCAATGTTGGGTTTTTGGGAGGGGTGTATGTGTTTTGGCTAGGAGTGTGGACAGTGACAAATTTCGTAGTGTAGGTTATGTTTTGGTGTCGGGATGATTTTAAGGTAGTACTAGAGGATTAGTCAGTGTCTTCTTCTAGTTTAGATAGTATATAAGCTTGATTGAGTGTATTAGGTTGAAACATTTGTATAGAGAATGGATTTTATGCTTAAGTCCATTGAGAAAACAGCTGACCAGGTGGGTTTTGGGTAGTTATACTAAGGTGGTTAGGTGCATAAAATCATCTAAATATTCTTGCAATGTTTCAGTCTGTTGCAACTCCTTTGGCTTAGCGATAGGATCCTAAAAAATCCTTTCATTAAACTGTGCTAATAATGCCTTCGTCCATTTCTCGCAAGTCATAAGCGAATCATCATTTCTAGATTTTGAAAATGCAATATACCATTCATATGGCTTATCTTTTAAATACACATTAGCAATACTAACTTTTAGTTGCTTAGGAGTATTACCAAGTGGGAAGAACTGGTCAGCTCTCACAATCCAAGTTATAATATTTTCCCCATTAAAAAAGGAAATTAGACCTTTATGCTCCTTGTGGGAAGCTGGTATTCAATACCTATCCTAACATTTATTCCTGAATCAAGCTTAGTAGGAGCAATTGCTAGTGATTTCTCAAGGTAAGAAACACTAGATGGGGATCTTACCATAGTATTGTTTGCTTGTAATTGTTGTCATATCTCATCTATGGTCTGACTTTATTTCTCTAATGTAGCTTGTTGGTTCTTGAGAGTCTCAGCAAATATTTTGACTTAGGTGCCATTCTTATCAACATATTCCTTCATCATTCGAGCCAATTCTTCAACCTTATTGGCTTCTCCTACCATCACCAATGTGAAACTCTGATACCAGTTGGTGCGTGGTGGAAATGCAAGAAATTTAACTAAAGGAAATTACTCAAATACAAGCAAGGCTCGAATACAAGCTAATCGTGGAGCTGAAATATTGTATTTGATTTCTATAATATTTTGTGTAATAAACCATTGTGTATATAACAAAAAGTATAATGATTTTCTCCTAGGATTCTTTGGGTGATGGCATGTGCTAAATGCCAATTGTTGGCATATGCTAGTAACATATCACCTTAATTAGTTACAGAATATTCTAGAATAGTACTAAGGTATACATAATAATCTCTTTTACTAAATAGCTAATCTATTACAAGTTATTTAATTGAAAGATGCTGGGCCTTATAATAGGCCTTAGCTTAATTACACATCTTCTGGACTTAGGCACTCTTTTAAGCCCTCCAACTCCCTCTAGCCATCAACATTCTACATAGTGCTCATGGATAATTTTGGAGCCAAAACATTAAGTCCCTTTATCACTTCTACTTGTACTTTTCAGAAGATCTTCTTTCTTAAGCCCTACCCCAACTTGTTCACTTGACACTAAACTTAGATCACTTGCATGATCAAGTCGGTCTCTTAATGGGCTCTACATATATAGAGTTGTTAGTGTCACGCCTCGACGGATATCCTAAATGTGGCAGTCTACCGTACATAATATTAAAGCCTATGAATGACTTCCTTAGTTACGCAAAGACTTCCATATCATGCACAAGGTGTATAACACATCAGAGGAAACACATCTGAGTAGTGCAATTTACTTTGATAGCAATGAAGTAACAAGACAAGAGAAATAATTAACATGAAACATACACAAGGTCAATTATAAATCTTTGGGGCATACCCCTGCTAATGTATTCCAGTCTACAAAAATACACTTTCTAGTAATCTTCAAAGTATTAACATAACATAAATTATGGATAAAGAAATTTCAAGAAAGTAAATTCCTTTTGTGCTTCTACTTCTTTTGCAAATGCTCAGCAATCCACAAATGTTTTTCCTTAATGTCCCGTCCTTGAATTGAGTCTTGAGCATACATGCTTCAATAAAATCTATGAGGGTATAAGCTTACAACACACTTAATGGGACATTTCCTCATCATTCGCACCGATAACTATAAATAAACAAGTGGGTTAATCATGTATATGCTATGCTCATGCAACAGTCACATGAAGAGCACATATATGTATAGTTATCTAGCATCCATACATATAATGGATTTACGCCCTCCATATCAAGGGTTGAGGAATTGTTGATGAAGGTCTACTTGATCTTCTACTTCTAGTCCCTAGGCATTTGCCTAAAGCATTTAATTGGCATGGCTCCGAAGCTAGAGTTGCATTTCTTGAACCATGTGGATTCCTTAGGAAGGAGCATAGCCCATGTCTCAGCACACCTTTGGCCCATCCAACTCTACACATAGGAGTAGCAGCCTTCCAAAATGAGACTCGACAGATGCTATGCATGACCATTTTCTTGTTAACGCCATTTCGTATTATGATTCATTAAAGGCGATCAATCAATTTAAACACACATATCAATCAAGCATACAAATTAATGAATATAGTTAAACAAACATTTTAGTGTAACGATATGCTTAGTATCCACTTAATCAACAAGTAAGAAACACATGCTTAACCCTCGATAGTCCCCTATACAAGCACAAACAAAATAATGAATTTAAGAGGAAAAACGCACTCATCCATATCGTAATCTTCCTAGTTATAATAATCCTCAAGAAGGAGAGTCTCATATTCCTCATTACCTAGACAAAAGAAATACCTAGAATGAGTATTACATAGAAGTTCTAGTTAAACTTTTCTAATTCTATCCTGTTATTTTCATCAAAATTCATATGAAAGGAAATTCCAACTTAATGGTCATAACTTACTCATTTCAACTCAGAATTTCACATATTAGATGTTGTTTTCTATCTATTCAAAAAAATATATCTATTTCTAAGGTTATTTTTTACATTTAAAGCCATTTAGGTTCCAAAATGGGTTGGTATAGATCTAACCCGAAGGTTCTAATGCTTAACTTGTAATTTTCCGAAGTTTTTCTTCATTTAGATACTTTATAGCAAATATATAAATATTTCTACTTTTGAAAATCATTTAATATTAACAATAACTCATATTATATGTATAATCCTAGTGATGTTATCTTAAAAATAGAATTTGTAAACAATGTTTGTGATAGATAAAGCTTTGTGAAAAATCATTCTTTGACTTGTGATTAAATTTGCTATTTTATAAACATGTGACTGAATAAGGAAATCATTATGAAATATATATATTTTGAAATCTTAAAAGGTCTTATATTTGCACAAGCATTCTTATTTAATGATATATTTTATAAAACATCATTTTACCTTTTGGTGACATAAACTCTAAGTGTATTTTCCTTTTTTTTTTTTTTTTAATTTTCCTAAGTTTGATTCTTAAACAAAATTCTAACTCTTAAATTTTGTAAATATGAAGCTTAAGTAAAGAAAATCATGATTCTATATTTATTTTGAGTTCATGAATATTTCATTTTCATATTAAACTTCTTTTAACTAATTATTTTCCAACACATGAATCTTTATATGGTTATAAAGAAAAATCATTCTAAGTTCTATTATCTCTAAAATGTTTAGGTTTTAGTATATGGGAAAAATTAGGTGAATGGCTGGTTCTAAATTTTTATTTTCATAATAAATCTTTCTCTATTAATAGCTTTTCAGCATTGGTACCTAAGGGATTGTTTGGAAGAAAACTAAAATTTTGAGTTGTTACAAATGGGTGTCTAATTATTATAACTATTATGTATATTTCCTTAACTTTATAAAAAGAAAAGAGATTTACTTATTAAAACTTGATTCCTTAAGTTGTATAACGATTTTATTATTATCTTGAAAATTTTTGTTTTCTTTCTTATAGTTAAATAAAATATTGGCATATGTTTTTAAGAATATTTTGCATAACAAAGAATTATCAACATTAAAAATTTATGATATATTTATTTTAATTATTTGGAAAGAGTGTAGTTGAACCATTATCCTAAATCTTTGTGAAAATCCTTCTAAAGTGTTGAAAATCATTGAACTTGATGATTTAAATTCATTTTCATGAAAGAAAAGGAGATATCTTATAATTCTTATTTTGAAAATTTTATTAAGACAACAACATCACTTTATATCCATGTATGAATATGAGCTTAATAATCATGTTATAAGATAAATACAACTCATGAAGAAAATAATGGAATAGAAAATTAAATAAGCAAACAAAGATATGGAAATCTTAGCTTATTATCAAGACTTGCTGGAACTTAAAAATGGACAAGTTCCATGGAAATAAGAAAAGCAAAAAAAAAAAAAAAATCATGAAAGTCTTAGATTTGTTTCAAGACTTCCTCAAACTTAAAGATAGACAAGTCCCATAAAGAAAATAAAAATAGCAAGAAAATAACTTTGGGAGACTTAGACTTTGTCAAGGCTTCCCGAGACTTAGACTTCTTTGTTTTGACTTAATTAAGGTCAAGTCTAACACTAGAAGATGAATAGTGTTCTTTATTAAGCATGAAATAAATAAATAAGTAATAAAATAAAAAAGTTATATTAATGAGCATTTTAGCTCTAAGAAATATAAATACATTTATATACATAATAGCATATATAATGAGTAAGCTAGAATCGTGAACATAATGCAACATGAACATACTATGAAGATGAGAAATACATGAACAACATGTTGCTTTCATGATTTCATTTCCCTAGCATTAGCATCATAGGGATTTACATGGAACCAAAACACATACATTGTTAATGTTATGTTACATGAACAAAAGAGAGGGTTTTAGAATTTTTATCTAAGGTTAATGGAGGTTTGAAGATGGAAGAAACAATTTGATTGTGTGTTTATTTTTTACTAAGGAAGGATAGATGGAAGAAAGTCTTTGAAAAGGTATTTTTAGAGAAAAAATTCGTGGAGAGATTTCAGTAGAGTTTTGGTATGAAATGAGATGTGCGAAAGAAATAACGGAAATGTGGTATTTATAGAGAATTGTGGAGGGATTTTAGATGTAATAAAATAAATTGAAAAAGAAAATAAATTAGGAGAGAGAGGGGAGATTGGTGCCGGTTTTAGAGAGAGAAAGAGAGAGTGAGTGAAAAAAATTTGATAAAGAAAAGTAATAAAGTATAAGAGAATTTAGTGAAAAGCGATATAAAGTTTTATGAGAAAAGAAAATTATAAGAATAGGTTTATAGACTGTAAGAGATAGAATGTAAGAAAAAGTAAAGATAGGTAAATAGTAATGACTAGTAGAATAGTAAAATGAATAATAAACAAGGCAAATAAATTACCACTAGTAAAGAAAATACAAGTAAAAATGCTTTATATGATATTTTTAGATACTGAAAAATTACGAAACTGATATTTTATGAATCCTTATGAAAACAATAAATCTATATTGATTTTTGGAATATTTTTATTATTTTGCGTGCTGGGACTCTATTTTCAAAAACTTATGTTGTTCGGGTTCAAATCAAACAATTTTTTGTCGAATATGATATTTTTAAGTTATAAGACATTATTTCGGACTATGATATGAGGTTATCTCAATTTTACTGTTTTAGGGTTTCAAGCGTAGGATTACCAAATCTAGTCTCTCTAGGGATTGTTGTAGACCTAGTTGCCTTTCAGGTTCCGGTCTCAATTCTGGTTCAAGATTTATTCATAAAATTTTAAAATCTAGGGGGTTTATGTCATATATATATATATTTCATTTCAAAATTTATGTTTTAGTTTATTTTTTCTGGTTTATTTAATATTTTGCAATTCTTGAGATTGTTTAATCGAGTATAGAGTTATGTGTTGACTTGGGTCGACTTTTAGTATTAATCTAAATTTTTTATTTCTAAAATTTATCGAAAGTTTTAAGATTTTATAATTTTGTCATTAAATAATATTTGGGCGTACTGTCTCAATTTACATGTTAAGGATCAGATAGATGAATTATTAAGCATACACATATGAATTGAATGATTATGATTTTCCATTTTATTTTTGAAGATTCTCTTTCTCTTAAGGTTATGAAATTCATATTTGATCTTATTTAGAGTTTATAAAATTCGGTTTCAACTTGGTTTGATTTTAGGGTTTCGATTTTGATTTTTAGCTCTACAATTATTTTCTAAGACTTCCGAAAATTTTAGGGGTTTATGGTCAGACTTTATAAATAACAAGTCTTTTGCAAGATTTGGACACTAATATTACGAATTAGATGTAATTATGAAATTCAATAATTGCAATTACGTTAAATGTAGATATAAGACATTCAACAACTTACACAATAATCAGACAAAAAAAAAAAAAAAAACAACCATAAAATTTCGTCCAAATAAATCGAATTATGAAAATCATTTTCACACATTCGGAGAGCTCTTTGCTATAATAAACGATTACTTTTTTTTCCATTATAGGGAAATGGGAAAATTCTGTTACCTCTTGAAGTTATAACATTCTACTCAATGTTGTTGTTGTTATTACTATAATTATAATAGACTGAGATCTCAAGAACACCAAATCAAATTAAAACTATCTCTTAGAGAATTGAATGGGTGTACGTAATCGAACAAATAGTAATAAGTACTTAGATACGTCCAGTGAGAAGGAATTGAAAGATGACGGCAAATATATGATCATTTAAAATGACTGCCCACTAGAATTAAACTTAATTTAGTCTCACATTTATCAAATGTTCAAAACGTCTATGGTCATTTAAGAGATATGACATTTTAATAAATCAGGAAAGCAGGAATCCAGCTCATTCCTTTTTAGCTGTCGTTCCTCTAAGATTACGAGTGCATTGCAAGTATTTCTACTGTACGATCGTACATTTCTACTCCGATGCAATAAAACGATTATAAATATCATAAGATTCAAAATATAACTTTAGAAAAAAAGAAAAATCTTACAAGTGGTTCTTAAATTTTGGCAAAAATATAATTAGATAATTAAACTTTAAAAATTGATCAATTTAGTATATAAATATTAAAATTGATCAATTTGATATATAAAAAAATTAAAAATTAATCAATTTAATATATGAAAAAACTTGTTTAATATATTATTAGCATGTATGAAAAGTTCTTTCAAGTACTAAATTTGTTCTTTTTTTAACAATTCAAAACATTGATACTCTAAATGAACTTACGTTCAAATGTTAATACCTTATAGTGAAATTTATTTATTTAAAAAAATTAGTTTGTGATTTTATTATATTAATTGACATTATAATCATATATTTTATGATATGTATTGCTTTAGCACTTTGTATGATATTTTTATTAAGGGTCAATATTATAATTGGTACCTGAAGTGAATATTACAATGTTCATTTAAGATGTTAATTTTTTGGTTAGTTTTCAATTATTATTTTTTTTATTTTTCGTCAATGCTAAATTATTAATATCTTATTTCACCCACTTTAATAAATGTTAATTTCTCATTTAATCATATAAAACGTTAATAACGTAAATAAATTAATCTTTAAATGTTAAATCATTGACTCCTTAAATAAAATGTACTCCATTTAGAATATTCTCATTATGTATTTTAAAAACTATCACGTATTTATTATAAAATAAAAATTGCGTCCACAGTCCGTTGATACAACAATGAGAGGACGATGGACAAAGTTAAGATGTCGGTGCTTCAACAACTTTTTCCTTTTTGAATTGCATAGGATGATATGAGGTACAACCCACTTTATTAAAGCGTATAATCTTGTTTATACATATCCTTTTAAGAGAACATTTAAATATCTTAAATGAAATTCACATATATAATTTACACATTTCAAAAAAATCAAACCATGCCGAATCTAATCCGTATATCGTTGCATCCATGATTGGATATATAAAGTTCACAATTAGATTATGGAACGAACAATTACTTGTGTTGACTTTTAACCCAGTTTAACATAATTTCATATGTTACGCATATTTGCACTTTCTGTGTTCAAGATTATATAATTATTGACTGATTCTCCACAAATCAATTTTATGTTATTCTTCCTAAAATTTTATCCACTAAAAAAAAATTTGTTAAATTTGGTACAAATATTTTTAAGCGATTAATTAAATACTCAATAAAATTTTAAATTGTTATTTTTACTTATTCCTTAACATTGTTTACTTTGCTTACTAGTGTGGAAATGGTAGACTAATAGTGCTAAATTTGTAAAAACCAAAAAATCCCATTGAGATATTGTCCACCCACTTCACAATTTTATCTTTGGTACCAGCTACTTCCCAAAATATTATTCATCCTAAGAATGCTCTTCTTCGAGCATGCTTAACTTTAAAGTTCTAATGAACTTATAATCGTTACACCAAAAAGCATCTCGATGTTATAGTTTCACTACCTTATATTCAAGAGATATCACATGCTCCATCACTTATTAAACTGATTGTCTCGATAGTTTTGTCACATATATTCAGAATCACATCAAGTGGGGAGGATACTAGAGATGCTCTATATGGGTTCAAGAGATGCTCCCACTTTGAGGCACTTTGGCATGTGTAGAACTTAGCTTTTTCACTTTTAGCTGGTAAATTGTTATGATACTACTTGTAACGATCTGAAACTTGATTATGATTAAACTCATATCGCAGTTTTAAAAATTTATAAAGACACTAATGGCTCAATTACAACTTTAGTCATAATTCAATTTTGGGCAAACACACCTACAGAAGTAGCATTAAAAACATTAGGCCATTCCTTGAGGATTGTTAGCATCTACCGTAATCACTTATAATCTATTATCCAGCCAAAAAAAGTTCACTAAGAGAAGATGTAAAGTATTCACAAAGTAAATAAATCTAAAACTACTTATATACATGTTCTCAAGGCAAATTCCAAAGGATAAGTTTAAATGTAAGAATAGACTTATATTTACTTTACTAAGTCCTTATCATGTGATTTCTTAATACAATCTCAATGAGTCCTTTGTTTAGTGTACTTATCCTATTGGATTTATTAACGTAAGTTAAAACCTCTTTCAAGTGTCAAGAGCATTTAAATCTAGATTAGATCACCGAAATCTCTTCTCAAGCTATCAACAACCTAGATTCGACTTAAGTTCAAGAATCTTTTGATTAAAAACCATTTTAATGAATTATTAATCAAGTAACAAAATGTTTAACTACTTCTATCTCTAGGTAGTTATGCGTAACATCATTAACAACTTAAATCTATCTAAAAGAATTTTTTTCTCAATCTATGCAGTTGAAATCATACATGAATTTATATGGTCAACACACAAAAACCCATGAAATGAAGTTCAAGCTATTAATTATAAGTATCCAACAATATTCAATTAATGCACATTTGAAATCACAAGAATCAAGAATTAGATTTAGAAAACCTAAGTTAAAACAATTATTTTTATATGGGTTTCAACAAATTTAAGCTTGAATTCAAGAGAAACAATTGAGAATGAAGATAGATATCACCTGGTGGAGCTTAGATTCTTACAAGCAAATATCAAGCTTCAAATTCATGAAAAGAACTTGAATCCTTAATGAATACAAAGTTTCTCTCACTAGAAATTCTCTCTCTCTATTCTATTAGTATATTTACATGCTCTTATATTCTATATTCTATACATTATTTTCTCTCTTACAGCACATCACAAGGTATCTGTTATCGTATTTATGAGCATTAGACACAGAAATAGTAATGATTTTATTCGTTGTTGTAGCTGATTCTTTATAACAAACTTTGTCAGAAGTGTATACACATGTGACAAGGATCGAATCACGTCCTCTAGTGTGGCCGCAGTTGATTCAATGTTCTATCTTTACATGGATCACGACCTTCCTTAGTCTCAACCGTAATTTCCAATTGTGAGTGTAGCTTAGGCATGATTGACTTTTTTGCTTATCTTTAGTTGCCCTCGAGTCAAATTACAAGACACATGGTTGCTATTTCAGTTCTTGTTTTCGCTGCTTTTGCTCCAATCTTTGATTAAATCATTTTGTTTCTTTCTTTTATGCTTAATGAAGCTTGAAAAACAACAATTAAACAATAAGGCCATAAATTTATAAGAATTTCGTAAAATGATCAACCAAACTAAGCATCAATTCCTTGACTTGAATAGAGTAAAAATCATTTATCAAAATTCATCCTACCAAGTTATTAACCGCTTTAGCAAAAACCCTAGTGCGATTGCTTCCTAGAGGCCACCTATCCTATAAGTACTCTTCACTAAGCATGCTTAACTTTTGAGTTTTGTCGAACCTCAAGTTATCACATCAAAAGGCATCTTCATAATTAAAGTGCTACCACATTTTATTTGAGGGATATCACAAATAGTGTTAGGAAAAGAAATAAAAATAAATACAAAATGAAAAAGGTTTTTCCATTATTTCTTTAAGAACTGATCATGGTATAGAGTTTGATAATTCATCATTTATTTCCTTTTGTGAAGAACATGGAATAAATCATAATTTTTCTACACTATATACACCTCAACAGAATGGGATAGTTGAAAGAAAGAATAGGACAATACAAGAAATGACACGTTCTATGTTGAATGAAAGTGGAATAGCTGAATATTTTTGGGCTGAAGCTGTTGCAACTGCTTGCTATATCATGAATAAAGTATATATTAGACCTCATACTACAAAAACATCCTACGAATTATTTCGTGGTAGAAAACCAACGGTTTCATACTTTCATGTATTTGGTTGTACATGTTTTGTGAAAAAGAATGCACATAATCTTGGAAAATTTGATGAAAGATCAGATGAAGCAATTTTTTTTGGATATTCACAACATAGCAAAGCATATCGTGATTTTAACAAAACAAAAAAAAAATAGTTGAAGAATCTATTAATATACGTTTTATTGATGTAAAAGATGATTTTGATGACGATGATATGCTTGCTCCTGAAAATAAAATTAATGATATGAGTGAGAAATCTGGTGAGTGGGGTGTAAAGAGCAGGGAGAAGAAGATTGATACAGCTGATATGAATATTAACATAATACCGAAAGTCCACAAGGATCTGCTAAGGCAGAAGGTAAGGCAGAAGGTAACATAGATCTAAACATTAGCAATCCTGAAAGTTCAAAAGCATGGAAATATAAATCTTCACATCCACCTAGCTTAATCATTGGTGATATAGAATGTGGAACTAGAACTAGATCTAAATTACAAGAGCTTGAAAATCACTTTGCTTTAATATCTGAAATAGAACCAAGTAACATAGATGAAGCATTAAATGATGAAAATTGGATAAATGCTATGCATGAAGAATTGAATCAATATCAAAGAAATAAATTTGGCTTAGTTCCTAGACCTCAAGACAAATCAATCATAGGAACAAAATGGGTTTATAAAAATAAATTGGATGAAAATGGTAAAATTGTTAGAAATAAAGCAAGGCTTGTAGCTAAGGGATATTCTCAAGAAGAAGGAATAGATTATGATGAAACTTATGCACCAGTTGCTAGATTGGAAGCTATAAGATTATTACTAGCTTATGCATGTTATAAAAATTTTAAATTGTTTCAAATGGATGTAAAAAGTGCATTTTTGAATGGTTATATTAAAGAAGAAGTGTATGTTGAACAACCACCTGGATTTGAGGATACATTTAAGCCTGATCATGTCTTTAAATTAAGAAAAGCTTTGTATGGTCTGAAACAAGCACCAAGAGCTTGGTATGAGAGACTTAGTGAATATCTCATATCAAGTGGATATCAAAGAGGTACGATTGACACAACCTTATTTTTAAAATATTATAATGATGATATAATTGTTGTACAAATATATGTTGATGACATAATATTTGGATCCACTAATGAACAATATTGTCAAGAATTTGCAAAGCTATGCAGGCTGAATTTGAAATGTCCATGATGGGAGAACTAAATTTCTTTTTGGGATTACAAATCAAACAATCAGAGGATGGAATTTTCATTCATCAAGAGAAGTATACCAAACAAATTCTGAAAAAGTTTGGATTTGAGAACTCAAAAGAAGCTACTACACCAATGAGCTCATCTATAAGGTTAGATGTTGATTCTCAAGGTAAGAAAATTAATGAAAAATTATATAGAAGTTTAATTGGATCTCTTTTGTACTTGACTGCATTTAGACCAGATATACTGTTTTCTGTATGTATTTGTGCAAGATTTCAAAGTAGTCCAACTGAAAACACATTTAAAAGCTGTTAAAAGAATTTTCAAGTACATTGTTAGTACTACAAAATTAGGAATTTGGTATCCTAAAATAAAAAATTTCGAATTAATAGGATATTCAGATGCTGATTATGCAGGATGCAAGTTGATAGAAAAAGTACTTCTGGTACTTGTCAATTCTTAGGAAACAAACTAATTTCTTGGTCTTCAAAGAAACAGAATTCAGTTGCTTTATCTACACAGAAGCTGAATATGTCTCAATTGGAAATTGTTGTGCACAAATTCTTTGGATAAAACAACAATTACAAGATTTTGGATTAAAATATAAAAACATCTCAATTAAATGTGATAATACAAGTGCAATAAATTTAACAAAAAATCCTGTGCATCATTCTAGGACTAAACATATAGAAATTAGACATTTTTATAAGGGATCATGTAAATAATGGGAATATTAATATAGAATTTGTTTCTACTGAAAATCAATATGCTGATATATTTACTAAACCTTTGGATAAGATGAGATTTGAATTTTTAAGAAATGAAATTGGTATATGTAATCCTTTTTAATTAATTTCTTTAAAGTCAAAATTAAATTTTAAAGTTTAAATTTAAATGAATTTAAAAATAAAAAAATAATAATAATTTTGAAAATGGCGGTAATTTTCTTGGAAACATGCAGTTGGTGCATTTATTCCATTCCAAACGTCTATCTTCCTAACGTTCTTCTCTCTGATCACAAAAATCAAAACTTTTTCTTCTCTCTGATCTTGATCATCTCAATCTCTTCGAAACTTCAAAATTCAACAAAATGTCTTCAAGGAAATCCTTTCGATTAGCATCAAAAGGCTTCAAATCTAAACCCATAAAAGGAACAATAACCGTGGAAGATGATCCTTCTGATTCGAAAGAAACTCTCGAAACCCTAACAAAAGATGGAAATGTGCGAGAAAAACGCTCAAAGGTTCAACATGATAAGGGTTCCAAGGAACAAAAACAAGATAAGGCAACCAAAGATAAGGAATCATCTTCAGAGGAACCAATCGCATCCTCTGAAACCCTCTCAGAGAGTAGTACAGACCTTGTTCGTCTTGCTCCTCAACCACGAAGGAAACGGAAATCAACTCAAAGATCCACAAAGAAGTCTCCTCTAGCCAAAAGGCAGAAAACCACATCATGTAAGATTCTTGAATGTGCTTATGTCGATCTTAAATTTTTTAAAGACAATGGCTTTTTCTGGGAAGACTGGTTGAATCGTATAGGATGTCAACGTCTTTGTAACATTTCTGGAATAGTTGATGGTCTGTTAATCCAAGAGTTTTATGAACATCTAGAAGAATTAGAGGACTCAAAATTAAGAACAAAAGTGGCTGGAAAAGTTTTTACACTCAATAGGAAAGATTTAATTGTGTGTTTTGATATGAAAAACCAAAAAGATGACAAAAGGATTTTACAATATGATAGGAAATCATTATAAGGAACTGAATGATGTAGTGGAAATTTGTAGAAAAAGATATATTTGCTACCGAATTTGAGTTGGTGGTACGCTTACTTCACAAATTGTAATTGATTGCCTTCTACCCAAGAATGGCAGTTCAACAACAATTTCAATAGAGGAAGCAGTGGTGATTTTAGCCATGAAGAAAAATGTGAGTCTTGATATGGCTAGTATGATTCTAAGACACATATGGAGAACTAGGAACAACAAACCATATGGCAACTTGTTGATGAAATTATTTGCTTTCAAGAAAATTCATCTTCCCAAAACTCCTAAAGTACCTATTTCTCTAAAGAAAATAGGAGAAACAAATTTGAAAAAGATGGGAATACAAGTTGTGGATAATTTCTGGTTTTCCAAAGATGGGTCTTGGTACATACATCCCAAGTTTAGTAAAGTTGGATTTGATTGGCAAAAGATCAAAGCAATAGCTGAGGGGGAGCTAGTTATGCCAGCAGAGAGTTCCTCAGAAGGTAATGAGGCTGAGAAAGATAAAGAGAAATCCTCAAAGAACAAAGGAAAAGAGAAAATGGCTGCAAAGAAAACACGAAACATTGTCTCAGCACAGGGGTAAATTTGAGATTAAAGAAGGTGGAAGAAAAGCAAATGAAAGTGACTCAGAGAGTGAGTCAGAACCTATGCCTCCTATTGATCCAAGTGGTGAAACCTCTCATTCTTCTTTTCGAATGGTTGTAGAAAATCTTGTCGATCAACATTTACAATCAATCAAGAAACCCTTGATAGAATCTATTCTTGATTCTCTTAAGGAATTTAACTTTGGTCATGAGAATATTCCTTCAACATCTCATCATCCTCCAACATCAGATCAATTTCCATCTTCTGAAACATTTTGATCACCAGCCCTATCATGTGCAAGAAGATGTCTCAACTAAAAATATACCCTCTGCTCCTGATCAACACGTCGGTGCAACAAAACAAGCCGAACCTACAGTTTCTGTCCTTGATCCAGTAGTGGTTCAAGTCTCTGATATGTTATCGTTCCATATATACAGCCAACAGAATCTCCTTCAACATATCAACCATCTGAAGTTGAAGTGATCACCTCTGTTCTTACTTTTCTTCAACTGCATAACTTGGTTTATACACCATTTCCACCAGCTCACCACATTTTTCGTCAAAGAAGGAAGAAAAAAGCTCAAAAAACTGGATATTTCATTGCATATCAGAAAGACCAATGAATTTTCTGTTGTTGTTTCTTTTTTATTTTCCAAAGACACTTTTATTTTGGTCTGTAAGAACTTGAATCTTTAATGTTCTGTTGTTATGCATTTTCTGTCATATCTCTTTTCTAATGCTAACAAAAAGGGGGAGAAGAAAGATAACAAAATATTATTATGTGATTACTGTTTTGTTGTTACTGTTGAAATCATGTATGCATGATTGTTTAGCGATGTGAGGAGATGTTTGATGCTGCTGCTGCATTATCGCATATAAGCTGAAATCATGACAATTATATGATTCAACAAAAATATTTCTTATTTTGTTCACATGGGGTTTTGTTATCATCAAAAAGGGAAAGAATGTTGATTTCTCTCAAAAGATAATTTTGATGATAACAAAAAGACTTAAATGATTTCTTATATATTTTGTTTAAGTGTGCAGCATTAGATATTAATAATGTAAAACTATATCAGAAAGTTAGACAGTGAAACATTTATTCATCAGAAGGTTACTCAGAAGGTTCCAATGAGAATAGCAAGATTTTTCTTAGTCATCAGAGGGAACGTCAGAAGGTTTATAAACTCTATGAGAATCATGTGTTTTTCAAATTCAGTTTTAATTTATGAAGACCTAGCTCCAAAGTTGAGTATAATTTGGGTATTATGCTCAATGTGTTCCACAAAGTCGGTTCAAAATCCACAGGGATTAAAATTCAAATTAATGTTTGTTTTGGAGTTCATGAACACACAGTTGAAGTTCATACGGCCTAGAAGTGAAATTCAAATTATACAAACTAATTACATTTGAAGAGAAAGTTAGTGTGTATAATATAAAGTATTTACGAAATACAATTCAGATTTTTATGGAATGTGTCTAAAGATTTTTTGAATCATACAAAGAACGTGGAAGCTTGATAAAGCATCAACAGTACCAGACGATGAAGCTGTGCAACGAAGGATAAATCCAAGTCCGATTTTTCAGTATAAGATAAACATACAAGTTGTTGGTTATTTGATTTATCTTCTGAAGCTGGAATTTCGAACATTATATCAAGAATTCAAAAATCAAAGTAAGTTAACAGTTGGATAAACGTGAGCTGATATTTCGAGGATTACACGCACGAAAATCTGGGACAAGTTCATCCTTTCGCTCTTCTAGCCGTTAGAGTAATGGGAATAAAAAGAAAAAGAGCAAGACAGAACAAGATATAAAAAAACAACAACATGATACTCAATTTGCTACATTGATCAAAGCCTTCTTACGAGAGAAATTGTCATATTCTATTGTTACTGTTCATTTGAACAAATAACTTTGAGGAAATTTAATTCTTATTCCTCTTGATTTGATCTTATATTTTTAAGTGTGAGTTGAGAGTTACAAGTAGGCTTAGTTGATTGATTGATTGAGAGAATCAAGCTAAGTGAATTGTAGCCAAAGGATTGATAAGAACTTCTTATAACTTTTATTGATTTGATTGGATAGTGGAACACAACCGGTGATGAGTACCGAGGCCCTGGCTTGGAGCTGGAAGAGAGGATTGACGCTCGAGGCGGAACCTCTATATATCGATTTGCACTTTCTTCTCCTTATCTCTCTTTAATTTCGTGATTTATTATTGATGATTTATATGTGTGATATATGCTCAAAAGGTTAATCAGAGAGTAAATCATTCATATTTTTCTTACTCAGAGAGTTAAGTAGAAGGTTTCTAAGTGTGAAAGTCTTGATTCATTTTTTATCCGAATTTTTGCTTAAAGCTTTTATTTGTTAAGATTATGGTCTTAAGAAAGTTTTAAACCATTTTAGTTGAATAATCAAGTCGTGTGAAATTTGTTTTAAATTTTGAAAAGTAAATTTTATAACCAATTCATCCTCCCTCTTGGTTATCTTTTCGGGACCAACAATTATTATTATTATTATTACATAATAAGGATAAAACATATGGAGGAAATTAATGTGTCAAATAGTAAAAAAGAACCGTTAACCTTGAAATTTTGCTCATGATATTATATTTAAATTAAGAATTTGTTCATTTCATTATTAGTAACCTTCAATACCTCAATGTGTGTAGGCCATGAGAGGGATCAAAGTATATAAAGAATGAAATGAAGGTTCACGAAAATGATTAGCCATATATTCACTTTACCGAAGCAAAGGAAAAGGACAGGAAGGAAAAGGCTTTGCTCTTTATATGCAGTATAGGAATCAGTGCATCACCCAATTAACAACGTGCCATCACATGACAATTCTTAAACCTTTTTTATAATAAGGAATCTACTTTACCTCAATTTCCATTTACTCTTCTAATTAACGAGTAATTTCTACTAGTGTTTAAAAAAAAAAAAAACTAATAGAAATTAACAAGGTTAAAGTAAAAACTGTTTACATTTATTAAATTTATTACATATTTCAAAAAGAATTAAAATATGTAATATTGCTTAAATTTCTTTTATTCAGCCATTAACAAATAGCGGACTATATACTATAATGGAAAGAATCCCTTTATTTAATTTTTCATAATTTTTATAATTTAATCATTTAAGATATTACAATATTAAAAGAATTTGAAAGCATTCAACTCTGAAAACATTATCTATTTTCTTTATGTTCTCAAGATGCCATTATTTTAATTAAAAGGATAAAAAAAAAAATACTCCAGCAATATTCTTGTATTATTTGTAATGAAGCAGAGACAACATCTGACAATAATAGCTGGATTAAATTTTGATATCGCGAACTTGGTCACTGGCCAGCAGACAGGTTGTTGATGGTTTTGCTCACCCTCATGGCAGGCATTTTCTGGATTAACAGACATGCTTGAAATGCGAGAATATTTCGAACTAACGGACGCATTCCATGTTTTAACTTTTTTCAACTTGGGAAGAAAGATTAGGATTTGAAGTTGAATCCAAAGCCTGCGACTAGATGTAAAAGAAATTTGCCTGTGTTGTATCACATGGCTAGTGGCAGTGGCAGATAATTTTTTATGCTTAAATGAGAGATAAATTAACTATTTGCCCTAAGTTTAAAGTACGTAGCCCACAAAGTTCAACATAAATCTTAGCTAGATTTTAGCTGGCTTGCTTCTTGTTCTGTCCCTAATGTGACAAAAGCCAGTAATTAAGTAATCATTGAAGAAGAAAGAACCAATTGATCTATCTTAACGATTGATTAACATGTTCTGGCCGGCCAACTTGAGCCCTTTTTGGCTTTGCTGGTCCTTATCATAGGGTAATCGAGTAAGCATCAAACTACTCAAAAGAAATTAACGAAAAAGAAGATCACGAGGAAAAAAACGAAACTACAAAGATCATGGAATATCCTAAATCTATTTGTAGTGAAGCCACTTTTGTTTTGAGCCTTTTTGGAGCTGAGCTGCACTTCTTCATTCAAATTATTTGTATTTAATCAACATAATTATTACGTATCTTACCTATATAATCTATAGATAAGTAATTAACTTTTCATCTCATTTCCATTGTTTTCTTTTTCTTTTTTTTTTCCCAGAAACACAAGGATTTGATTAGACATAAAATTAATGTTAAACCAATATGAAATAGATGAACCAAATACTATCTTAGTCGTCAAAAGCAATAACATAACAACATTGAATTAATATGTTAACCACACATTAGAGCATTAAAGGTTTTCTTTTAACAAACCCATGGTTTATCACCACTACCATAATAAGGCTAGCCATGAGTCTATGTCTTAACCATTTTTCCTTCTTCCCCAGTGTCAATGGAGCAGGCACATAAATTATCGGACCAAAACTCTAGGTTGTGGATACTACATTGTGGTGGGCTTGTAGGCTAGTATCCTTACTAGTTGTGCTTAGAGCTCCAATTGAGTATTGCAATAATAGCCCACTATATGTGTTATATTCTTGTGGGAAGTGTTAACCATTTTTTAGGAGTTACGCTTAGTAATTATTAAAAAGGCTATGATAAGTATTGTTAGCTGACTTAGGAAAATACACTAAACCTTTATATGAAAAGGTTAATAGTTTTGTTCCTTTAGATAAAGAAGAACTTAGACTAATTAAAGAAATAAAAGAATTAGTAATAGAAACAAATGGATGTGAAAAAGGATGGGGAGTTATTTTAAAGAGAAGGCCTCATAAATATTACTCTAAGGAAGGAAGAGAAGTTTGTAGATACAGTAGTGGAAATTTCAAAGGAAAAGGATTGAAAAATAGTATAGACATGGAAACATTAGCAATAATTTATGGATTGAATAGTTTTAGACTATTTTTGATAAATAAACAAGAGATTTTAGAAAGAACAAATATGAGGCAATTGTAAAATTTTATAAAAGTAAAAATGAAAAAATTATGCCACAAAGAAGGTGGATAAAGTTCATAGATGCATTAGTAAACAATTGATATAATGTTGAGTTTGAGCATATAAAAGGAAAAGAAAACAATCTTACTAATTTTTTGAGTAGATATGTCAATGAAGCAAAAGAACTAAGTAAGCAAATATCCCTAATTAAAGAGTGAAATGTTAGTGCATAGATTTAGTCCAGAGCAGAGTAAGATTAAGTAAGGATACCTGATTGAAAATCATTTCAACTCTCTTTCACCTTTTAAATATGATTTAGCAAATAATTTGACTATATTATATAGATGAAGATGGTGAAGAATAAGTCTTAGGATGAAACCTTAGGAAGCAAGAGTTGAGGTCAACATAAGCCTAATACCATCATAATGGTGAATGTACTAAACTATATTTTGAGTTACCATTGAGGATTTAGATATAGAGGGCCAATCTCACCTCTTCCATAACTATTTTATTGTGTGAGTAGCGTATTTCTTCATTGTAAACAATAAATAGACCTACGAAATAAATAACATTCATTCAAAGTGACCCTGCTTACAACAAATGAACAAAGGGTTACAGTAGAAACCTAGTTTCTTCATTCAATTTTCTATCCATAGCCACCTTATTATGACCTACATTCTACATTATTCCTAATTGCCCAATCAGGTTGTTCCTCACAACAGGCTTCTACCCTTATTGCTTTCTCATAGCTTCTACTATAATCATATTCTTCCGGTAGAGTGCTATAAGCATCTTCTTTCATAATTGTATTTCACCCCACAAATAAGTTCTTATACATATTGTAGATTTATCTTTCATTCTCTTCTTACGGAACTTTGAAATAGCCTAAATAAATAAAATCATTAAGAGAAGTAGAAAAGTAATTTATATATTAAAATAGTGGCAATTTGGTCCCATCGCAAAAATTTTAAATGACATGTCAGTTAAACTAATGTATTTAAAATCTTGAAATTAACTACCTTCCCATTCTTCTTCTACAACATTTGATAGTTTCCCTGTCCCTACCAACAAAAGCCTCATTCATTGAAGAATTCCAAATAAATCTATAGTAAATAATAATCCTTTTCTCTTTCTTTATCATGTTTGATGAGATAAATACATGGGTGATATAATATTAGTATTCCAATGTTGATGGTAAGACTTAACAAAGAAAACAATGAATTGAAGGAGATTTCTAAAGGAATTTTAGAAAGCAAAGATTGATGAAATTGTAAGAGAGGGAGATATTGAAGAATTTCAAGAAGGTAAAACGAATTTAATATGTTCTTGTGCCTTTCTAGCATTACTTCCATCAAAATATGTAGATAAAATGTTTAGCTTGGTGTGGAGATGTTTAATGTGAAAACGAAGGAATGTAAAATGTTGTTGGTTGGTAAAAACATGTTAAAAAGTGTTTAAAAATGTTTTTCATTATTTTACCAAAAAGGAGGATTTCTAGAAGTACATGACCTATACACAACCTCGTGCATTAGGTCGTGTATTTCTCTAAGATTAAATGTGTAAAACCTAGAAGTACACGAGCTATGCATGTGCCCATACATCAGCTCATATATCTTTCTATGTTTTCAATGGAAAAAAAAAAAAAAAAACTCTAAAAGTACACGTCCTATACACCAACTTATGTACCAGGTCATGCTCCTCTTTGTATCTTAAAAAATTGTACATGGAAACTATATCACAAGTACAACAACATATGTATTGCTCGTGTTCTTTGTAACTACATTAAATTTTTTATTTATTTTTTTCACGCCTCGAAGGGTACCCTAAACGTGACAGTCTACCGTACACAATACTAATGCCTAAGAATGACTACCTTAGTCACGTAAAGGCTTCCATATCATGTATAAAGTATACATTACAACCAAGAGTGCATATTGGAGCAGCACAATTTATATTGATAACGATGAAGTAACAAGACAAAGAGAATACTTATCATAAAACATAAACATGGTTTATTACAATTCTTAGGGGTATACCCCGCTATTGTCTTCAAGTCAAAATAAATACAGTTCTTAGAAATTTTCAAAACACTAACATAGCATACATTACATATAAGGAATTTACAAAATATCTCTATCCTATGTCCCCGTCACCTCCATAAGAGTTTAAAATCCATCCATGACTTCTTTAGCGTCATGTTCCTTGAATAGAGCCACGGGTATACCTATTTCAATACAAATCTATGGGGGTATAAGTTACAATTAGCTTAGTGAGGTATTCCTTTTCATTCGCACTATGATTTCAAACAAGTTCAATTAAATTTTCATGCATATACTATGCATATAATGCAACAATCACATGATTACACAAATATATATAGTTATCCGGAAACCATATATAGAATGGATTTACCCCTCCGTATCGAAGGTTAGGGAAATGTTGATGAAGATCATTAATCTTCTACTGCTAGTCCCCAGGCCCCCGCCCAAAGCATTCGGTTGGCTCGGCTCCGAATCTAGAGTCACATTCCTTGAGCGATTTAGATTCTCTAAGAAGGAATATGGCCCGTGTCCCAGTACGATAACAACCTATCCAACTCTACGTATAGAAGTAGCAGCATTCTGAAGGAGATGTGACTCGATAGATACTATACGTGAACATTTTATTTTTCTTATGTCAAACCTTATTAAGATTTCTTAACGGCGATCAAACAATTTAGAAAAAAACAAGCAGTTATACAAGCAAGTAAACAAAAACACTTAAATAGGCTGTTTGAAGTTGCGATATTCTTAATTCTCATTTCATCACATAGGCATAGAATCACATATATATATATATATATATATATATCCTGGAATTCCCCATACATATCCATTTTTATCTTCTATTAGCATACTAACGCTACAACTTTACAAGCACAAGCAAGTAATGAAATTAAGAGGAATAACTCACTCGTTCATTTCGCAATCTTCTTAATCATAGTGATCTTCAGGAAGGGAAATCTCGTATCCTTCGTCACCTAGACAAAGAAATACCTAGGATGAGTATTTCCAAAAGTCTTACTTAAATTTTCTAATTCTATTTTACTGTATTCGTTAAAATTGCGTAAAATGAAATTCCAACTTAAGTAGCCGGGTAATGTATTCATAAATATTCGTTAGACAATAAATTGGTTCATCCCATATAAATAATAGAAATACAAATATTTTATAAGAAAAATGAAAATCCCATCTTTTTTTATGCCAAAACAGCATATGGCCAAGGGAATTTGCACTAAATAATTCTTTTTGCCAAATCCAACAAATATCTACACATTTATACAGAAGTCAATTATATTTATGACAAACATCATTCATAAGCTACCTCCATCATGCCTAAAGTACAATATTTGTACTCCAACATCATTTTCTTTGAGAAAAGAAAGGGGAAAGAATTTCTCACTCACTCTCATTTCTTTCCCTCTCTTTCTCATGCCCCCCACTCTCTCTCTCTCCCCTCTCCCTCTTTCTCCTCCACATCTCTCTTTCGGATATCCCCTCCCCCATGTCCCTTTCTTTCTTTCTTTCTTTCATTCTTTCTTTTGTTCTTTCTTTTCCCATTTTACCCTTTTCAAACAAACCAACAAAGCTCACCTTTACCCTCAATAAGGAAAGATAGTGTCTTTATGCTCCAAAAAGGAAGAATCTTTTAGTAGAATTCACCAAGATACTCAAGCTTCTAAGTAAGCCAAGGTTCCTTTTTTTCAAGGTTACTAACTTTTATGGTCATATGCTAAAAAGTTTTTTTTATCACCTTCTAGGTTTGGATCTACATCCTAAAGAGGGAGTGATACACTATCACTCCACAATCCTCACAGTAAAATACCCAAACTTTGCTTTTGGTATCATTCATGAGTAGAAAAAACAAAAAAAAAAATGTGATTTTAAGTATATTAAATTCGTGTTCCAATTTGAGGCCACCAAAAAAGGGTCTTTCCTTCTTCAAAACTCTATTTTTAGTAATACAAACTATACTATGGTTGGATCCCTTATATATGTGGTTAAAAATATTTTTCTTGCTTAAAAACTCTTTTTTAGCTTGTACAAGCACCTAAGAAGCTTGGAACATTAGAAATCTTCTAAAATCTTGTTTTATTGCTCATGTTTTTATAGGGTCTCTAAAGATCCGAATTTATTTTCTTTAGTTCTTTTTATTTACCTCTTATGAATGGTCAAGATGATGTTTTTTCGGCTCATCTAAACCTAGATATGATATATAAACACCTAAGAAGCCTAGAATAACAAGGAATCATACATACTAAGGTTTATAACTCATATTTTTATGGGAACTCAAGAGATCCAAATTTTCTCTTTTGGTTTTCTCTTTATTTATGGCTTATGCATGATAAATATAATGTTTTTCCAAGCCCTTTTCACCTAGACATGTTATATAATCCCTTAGGAGTTTGGAATATAAAAAATCTACGCATATATAACTATATGATTCATTGTTTTGGACAACTCCTAGAAATCTGAATTTACTTTTTCCATTTCCTCTTTGGTTGTAAGTTATACTTAATAAAAAATGATGTTTTCTAATTGATCTATACCTATATATGTTGTATGAACCCTTAGGAAGCCTAAGACAACAAAAATACACCATTTGGAGTAATTTTAAGACCATGGTTCTATAGGATGAATTTTGATCGGAATTTCCAACATGCGTTATTTCATTCTTTGTTAAATAAAAGTGATACCTTGTCCTATAACTTGATTACGCATAAGTTAAGAATGAATAGGAGTTATTTTACTACCAAAGCATTGGATGAACAATTAAGGAAAATTGACAAATTTATCATGCTTGAGATCAAGCATGTTATGAGTTGAATGAGAAGAGGAGGAATAAATTCTTTAGATTAATTAATTAATATTAGCATTAAATTGTCTTTAGATGTATAAAAAGGGATTGTTGAAAGATTGTGGAAAGAAATCAAAGGAATATTAGTGGCCCATAAGGCATAAACATGGAGTTAAAAATTAGGTTATATTCCAAAGGGGTCATCTCAATGCTTAAGTCCAATTTTTTGGCAAGTGAATAAATTAAGGAACCAACAAAAGGTTATGAAATTGAACATGGGCTTTTAGTTATGATTTTGGGCCCTATTATTTCTTAGTGAGCTATCGGTATAAAATTATAATAAGAAAGCTCATTAACCATATATACATGGATGCGAGGTCTCATATGAGAAATGAGAAGTAGCAAAGATAATTTGGGCCCAAAAGATAGTTTACGTAAAAATGTTATGAAAATAATGGCCCAATATACTTTATAATCACATAAGCCCATGGATCTCTGTTCTAGAATCAGGAAAGGGAAGATAAACACAAAATTTGGAAATAAATAATTTGGGCCCAAGAAATAAAATAAAATCATAGGTTGAAGTCTTTTATGTTCTAAGAACTATAAGACCCACGAAATGGCATACCAATATAGCATGGAAACTTAAGAAGTAGGAATGAGCCTAAAAGCTTAAGTTAAAGCCCTATGATCATATATGAATGGTATAAAGGCCCATTAACCCACAAAAGTTAACATAGTGGATAATGTAGACCTTAAGACTCAAATAGAATCTTGTGTCCACCTAAGGAGGATTAACTACAGCCTTAATAGAGCCCAACTAATTAAGCCCAACAATAAAAACCAATGATGAGAATAAACAACAATTCTATAACACTCTAGCCTTAACTAGTTATTACATGTCACCTAAGTATTAATACACATTATTCTTCTTATTTATAGGTGAGCTTAACTACCTATCTAACATTCCTTCCGACTATTATGATTCTTGACCATCGTTATGGACTGGTGACTAACTTGACTCGTATTCACATTTGTGTTGTATAGCTTAGTTGTACTTAAATAAAGATAATGAACTGGATTATGTGGGGAATTGGGATTATATCTACTATTATGCTTGTTGTTTGAATAATAGAGATAACTTGAATTGGTGATAGTATATGATGAGTGCCTACAACTATTTGACCGCTAAATTGACTTAACATTATTTGACACACTAATTAAATGATCATGCATAGCACGACTTAATTATATTAGCATTGCATACTTTTTATCACTACTGTCATGCATTATCGTTCCAAGCCCATGATGACTTAGAAGGGTTCTAATGGTAAATCCTTGTTCCGCTTGTACTATCATGTGACTCACAAATTCAGCAGGAACTACTTGGTTTGAGGAACGCTGCCTATTAAGGGTCCACATGAAGTGTGTAATGCTTAGGGAGTTTCTTGGTATGCTAGGTCGATAAATGTTTTTGAAAGGTTTTTAAAAGAATTACCTGGCATCCTCTGATCCTCCTGGGTGCTAGTGTTGAGATTGGTTCCTTAACCTTAGGAGAGGATGTAAATCTCCGAACTGTCTAGATTCCGGTCATTCAAACTTGTAAGTGTGAAAGTATGTGGTTGCGTGATGCATTACATATGGGTGTTAGTAGAACTTGTTTGTCCTATTGATGTGTGCTTATTATCTAGTTACTTCACTGAGTTGTGTTCCGCTCACACCCTTATAGATTCACAGGTTTAGGGGCAACCCATGATTCGTCCCTATGAGAGTTCTCACGCCAACATGCGTCAGCATCTTTTGGGTAGATCGGACAAGTGAGGAAAAGCAGAAAATGAAGATTAAAATTATCCATCTAGCTTTTATATGTCTTTTGTTTATGCTTGAGACTCTAAGTCGTATTAGCTCTTATTATGATATGAGTCAAGACAATGGTCAAGAAATATTATCTTATGAGGCTATTATGTGCATATATGTTTTATTTGACTCTATACAACATTGATCCTGGATAAATGTGTCACATTCCTTTAAGTAACCTATTCTTATCATACCTCTATGTCTAGCTGAGGACATAGACTGACGCAAGGCGTATTAATACATTTAGGGTACCCGTTAAGGCATGACAACAGATCTCACACCTTATGTGCGAGATGAAGAAGATGCAAACTTCCAAAATTTGTGGTTAAATCTTCAACAACCTAGGGGAAATGATAGGAATCAACTTCCAATAGGTCCTATTACTAAAGCCCAAGCTAAGGAATTTCAAAATTTAGCTTTGAGAATTCTATCAAATTAACCCTCTGAAGATGAATACAACTTTCTAAATGGCTATAAGGTGTATTGCACAAAAGAACATGAGTCAATTTGTAAGAAGTTAGAAGGAGACCATGAAGAAATTAAGGGAGACTGATCAATCACGATCGTGACCCAAGCTGTTATTGGTGAAAGAGGAAACAAAGGATATCATGGGCGACATTACGCCCATGATCAGAGGCGTTATCTTCAATAACATCCATAATGAAGCCCATATCATATTTGAAATTTTACTCTGAGGGGATCATGACCTACGATACGGCCGTCATGATGCCTATTGTCTCAAATACAATTTTTTTGAGCACATTATCAACATGGGAGATTTGTTGTCAAAGGAGATCACGGCTTGTGATACGACCATGATAGGGGTGTGACAAGAGATAGTGCCCGTGATGTAAGGCGTGACCACTATTCTATATTTTGCTCAAATTTTGTGTTATTTACAATTATGCCATTACCTAAAGGGTTAATATAAATACACTTCTTTTCTGTAAACCCTATCTAAGAAAGACATTTTATGAAACTATTTGCTTTTGTCTTCTCTTTGAGAGCAAAAACACTTAGTTCTTATCAATCTATCAAAGATCGTGGTGACTAACCACTCAATCTATCTTGTACATTATATTAAGTGCGAAAGAGTATAGCTCGGGTTATTATTAGTGTGTAATATCCATTAGTAATGCCATTCGTATCTTTATTTTTATTGCAAATCGATTTTCATGGCTCACTATGTCATAATATGAGCCATGAGCATATCAGAAACCTTTGGCAAAAAGTTCAACTTTATGTCGTTTAACATTGCCATTCAAGTCTCACTCTATCACAAAGTTCCATTTATAGCCAATTCTTTTACATCTTTTTTGCTATTCAATGAGTTCCTAAAGTTTTTTTTGAAATCTCAACTCATCTTTCATGGAATTTACTTGCTTAATAGAATCATTAGACTCCATTCCTTATGACAATGAAACTAGATTATTGTTGAATTCCATGTCAAGTTCTGACTCTTGTGGATAAACCACATAATCATTAGTGTTGTAGGTGCTTGCTAGTAGAGAGAGTATTGGAGAACAATGCACTTGCATACATTGAACACATTTAACAGGGCATCGAAAGGCAATTCGATGCAACCACTACGATGCTTATGTCGATGGTAAGCTTTAAGAGTGTAGTATGCTATAAGAGTGAGAAAGCTAAAGATATGGCAGGCTAATATAAGACAGCTCAAGATAAGGTACCCTTACCTTTTCGAAGTGAGGTCTATTTAAAGTCTTTGGTCATATCTTAATTAAGAGCCCACAAGATCTTGCTCCATATGGGATAGGGCTCATAAAGAGATAGGTGACCTCAAACATGTACGATGGCCGAGCATGGAGTTGTTTATCTAAGAAGATTGGAGAGGGACATAGAGGAAAATGTCCTACCAAAGGATGAATAGCATTTATGGATATGAGCTACCAATATAGCTTCTAAATGCTCATCTCCCCTAATTACCATTCATCTTCCTTAGTCTACTACCTTCTTCCTCCCTACCATACATACCTTTGCCCATACTAAATCCTTCATGGCTCAATGACTTACCACAGGTTAACTCACTGATGTACAAATGAATACATATCAGACCCTGACACACAATGGCTCATACCTTAACACACTATTCACACCATGACTCACTATGGCTCGAAAACATTCACTCAACCACATGCACAATGAGTCACAATTGCTAAACCATGTGCCAAACCACAATCACACCAACTCAAACCCATACACTAAATCACACACCACTTAACCATGAAACCACCATAGGTCATGTGCTCACCAAATCTCCGTCACCAAAATCGATGTACAAAGTGACTTAAACATAGCATATTCTTTCATCATACTTTCCATGACTTAAATCTACCATGACTCAATCATGTGATAAATGACCTTAGTTCAGCATGAAGTGTTTTGGTTAGATCAATTATTTTTTAAGATGGTGTCTAGAATGTGCATAAAGTATACAAGAAACATGGGTAGTATTTTCAATACAATCATAATTACTAGTATATTTTTTAAGGTGTTTCTTAAGAAAACTAAACATTGTAATAAGCTTTTATATAGGCTTTTTCATTTCTATTGCATCTGGTGAAATAATTTGAAATTAACTCTTAATACTTTTAAAATTCACTATTAGTTTCTAAAGGCTTTTATAAAAAAGTGATTAACATCACAAATGGTACCTAAATTTTGGCAAAATATGCAATTAGGTATCTAAAATATTAACTTGATCAATTCAATACTTGAACAAAGTTGATTAATTTGGTACCTAAATGAACTTTTTGCATACACCAACAATACATCCATCAAGTGTCTCTAGATACTAAAATGATCAATTTCAAAGTTTAAGCATTAAATTAATCAATTTCAAAGTTCAAGTACTTCATAGCATATTTTACCAAAGTTCAGGTACTATTAATGATATTAATCCTATAAGAAATAAAATTTAATATTTCAAATCTAATTTTTCTATATTGGTAAAAAACAATTATTCTTTTTAATAAGTTTCATAACTTTTGCATTCTTTAATATTCCATCTACCACCTACAAGTCATATAAAATATTATGATTGACTAATAAGAAGAAAGTGGGATAACGTCACAAATGGTACCTGAACTTTGGTAAAATAGGTCATTAAGTACGTAAACTATAAAAATGATCAATTAACTACCTAAACTTTAAAATTTATCAATTTAGTACCTTAAAAAATTTGAAATTGATTAATTTGATACCTAAAAGAACTTAATGGAGGCACTGTTAGCATGCATAAAAATTTCTTTCAGGTACTAAATTGATTAATTTCAAACTTTAGATAATAAATTTATCAGTTTTCAAGTTCGAGTATCTAATAACATATTTTATCAATTTTTAAGTATCATTCATGACATTAATCTGAAGGTGAGAAAAAGTTATAAAATTATGCTTATAATGATTATTAAGATTAAAATGTAAATTTTAATAATGCTTACAACTAAATTGAAAGTTAATCTCTATATTTTAGGATTTAGTTGTATGTTTTAGGAGTTGTACAATCCAACTAACGTCAATTTCAAAGTTTTAACTGAGAATTTATACATTCCACTTTTGTTATTGTTGTTAATAAGGATAATGTCACGAATGGTACTGAAACTTTGACAAAATATTCAATTACAAATCTGAACTTTGAAATTGCTCAATTAATTATTGTAATTTTGCATTTGATCAATTTAATCCCTAGAAAATTTTGAATTTGATCGATTCAGTACTTAGATGAATTTGACAGAAGTAATATTAGCGTGCACAAAAAGTTTTTTCAGGTACTAAATTGATCAATTTCAAAGTTACGTATCTAATTGCATATTTATGATATTAAATTGATTAATTTCAAAATTCAAGTACTAAATTGATCAATTTCAAAGTTAGGTACCTAATTATCTATTTTGTCAATATTCAATATACCATTTGTGACATCACCCCTTATTATTATTATTATTATTATTATATTGTTGTTGTTGTTGTTGTTGTTGTTGTTGTTGTTGTTGTTGTTGTTGTTGTTGTTTGACATCGTAATGTAGGCCACAATCCACTTAGCTCATTACTACCTTCTTACAGATCAAGAACCCAATGGGCCTAAAAGATCATCAATTCTATCGGCTCATGAAAAGTTCAAAACCAGCGACACCTCAGGACGCCATCCTACCAAAGGACCACTAAGTTGATGACCACCTCAACCTTGAGGGAAACTCTAAGAGCTTGGCTTTGAGTCTAACACAAAAATACCTCAACATATCCCCGTCTTAACTTGAGGCTAGGGGGAGACACTGCTAGTTCAACTACACTCCATGTAGCAACAACTCCTTCACCTCGAGTGCTCCCATCACCTCGGATGCTCAGTCAGCTACTAGAAGGAGATTTGCTATAACTGAAAAAGATCTAGTGGACGCTACTCTAGTATATCCATGAACTATAAATAGCCCTTTTTTTTCCTTTGGGAAAGGGAACAGTTTCTATCTAATGAATGCTTTCTCAGTAGATTTCTTGAGAATAGTCGCGGACTAACTTAAGCATTGCAATGGTTGCACCAAGTAACCCACCAACATCCCTTTAACCATTTTTTTATGTTTTCAAATGAATGAGACTTATTCCCATCGCATATGTGTAAGGTCCAAAATATGATCTTGTGAACCCCTTGGTCGAAGGACTCGCCTTTTTTTCTTTTTTGGAATAAGTTATGAATAAAATGAAAGTTCTATGTTCATGTGATTTCTCTCACTTCTCTTTCAAGAAAAAGCCACCAAAAGAAAGAACAATAAGATTAATAGGGGTCTCGAGAGTCAAAAGAACTCTACATTCACGTGCTGATAGACCTCTGGTAACTCCCTCTCAAGAGTAACTCCCATAAAGAGCTCACGTGACTGTCTTAAGGATAACTCCACTTGAAGATTTCGGGTAACTCCCTCTTAAGGCTAACTCTCATTGAAGAGATTGGGTAATTCCCTCTTGAGGCTAACTTTCTTGGAAGAGCATGACTAATGCCCTCTTAAGGGTAACTCTCTCTTAAGGTAACCTCTCATAGAAGAGCTCGAGAAACCCCTCTTAAAAGTATCTCTTGTCGAAGATCTCGGGTAACAACTTTTTGATGGTAACTCCCATTAAAGAGCTCGAGCAACTCCCTCTTAAAGGTAACTTCCCTCAAGAGCTTAAGTAACACCCCCTTAAGGTAACTCTCATTGAAGAGTTCAAGTAACTCCCTCTTAAGGGTAGATCCCATTGAAAAGTTTAAATGAAACATACTAAGTCTATGATTAAAGCAAAGGTTGTTATCCATGTGCGATCCAAAAGAGGAAACATGACCTTAAGGTACATAACAAAACCATAAAGAACTTAAGGTAAAGGAAAAATATAGTTCATTGACTCATATCAGATCGTTGCAATAGTTTTGACCAACTTCTCAACTATGATAGTTTTGACTAGCATCCTAGCCAAAATATTACAAGATGAATTTATGCTATTCTAAGATTCTACAAGTGTATCTGGCATTCAAGTTGAGAGACATCTGAACCTCGAGATAAAAGAGGTCTGATCTTCAAGTTGAAGGGAACTTGATCTTCAAGCTTGAGACACCTTTCTTCCCCTACAATCCGAGAAGAGTAGGATGGTGGCATGTCATTTGGATAGATCCATCTTGAAAATGTGGATTTGGCTCATGGATGACCCCAACAGACTCTATAAGCTTACAATTAAATCTCATGATGTCACCACGAGCCCGATCTCCTAAGCATCCACCTCGTTCAACCTACAAGAAGAACAAAAGGAATGGAACTTGGAGTAAAATCGGCACTCCTTGGCAATTAAGGTCACAAACAAGACCAATAAGACATTAAAAGTTGCCTAAGGGTGATAAGGTACCTGTTCTTTCTATTTAAAAGGATTTTCCAGTGAGCTCAATTAAACTTTATAAGCCATAAAAAATCCCGATGAAGTCGCTATGGATTCAAAGCTCCCAAGTGCCAAGTCTTTATTACTCTCACTCGCCGTAAAAATGGCTGAGGGAATGAGCATTGATGCTTTGGAAAAGGTCGGTTCCCCCTAACAACCGAAATCTTGAAGCAAACAAAGACATGTAAGAGGTTGTCAAAGAGGGACAAAGCACCTGTTCATCTCTATTTACTCCACTATAATCACCATGGCCTTAAGAACATGACCACAAAGCTAGTGACACTAACCTGAGGGGGAACAAAAGAGAAACACAACCCTAGGCCTACAAAGGAAGTAAAGAAGGGAGTCGAACAAGCCTTATAGCTAGCATAGTGAAGTAGTGTAGTCCTTAAACCACTACCTCAATCCCTTGCTAACTCCGAGCAAACAGAGATAGTAGAGAAATTGACATCATTAATTAAAGATAGTAAGAAACAAGAATCCGTAACTATAATTGACCACCCTCAAGGGCTCAACCTATCAAACCAAAGAAGATTAAGAAAAACATCAAGCTAGGATAGCAACATCTTGATCAAAAAGAAGCAAAATATAAGAATATGGATAAGAAAGAAGGAATTCAGCTTAGAGTTTAAGAGTTAGGCTACTTAATGATGTGATGAATGCCATTTCAACTAGAGATACTATTTATAGGCAAGAAGGAAAATCGTATCATGACAACATTTAATGTAATCAAATCTTGAAGATTTCACATGCTACATGCCCAGCCGTCTGATTAAACCTTAGGAATACACAAAGCTTCGGAAAAGAAAATTTATAGAGATGCACAAGTCTACCTACCACCATATGTCATCACCTATGACTAGTCTATCACAGGTCTGCCACTACCCAAGTACCAGATTGACTAGTCTAAATCACCCCACATAGTTACCAAGTAATAAATTCAAAGTTAAGTTGAAGTGGAAGCAATTTCGATGTGGTAGGCCAAGCTCTATGAGCTTGAACATGACCTTAAAAAATGAGGCAAAACCACAAACACGTAATGAAATTTCAATAATGAAAAGTAACGAGAATACAATCAAAAGGAAAAATTACAAATGAAGGATTTACTTCATCCATCAAAGGAATCTACACTTACAAGGAACCTCAAAGGCTAAAAAACATGTAAAGGAGACAATGCAAAGAAGATAATCAATGAACAGAGTTTCCTTTCATTCTTTAGTTAAAGGATTACAAACATAGCACCACTTCGGGGACCAAAATAATAATGAGTTGTCTAACCAGCTCAAAAAATGACCTACACTACCCTCTCCACAATCTCACGATCACCAAAAACCTCCTAGGATAGGGGGCATTTAAAGTAGCCAAAGCTAAACTCATACTAGGACCTTCGTAGAAGCCTTAAGTTAACCTTCCTTGCATGGTTCAAAAGCCAAAGTAGGTTCAAAAGCCACAACAAAAAGGACTTGCTGGCCTTCTCCTTTAACAGCTTTTGTGCCCCCTTTCTCTCGTAGCCTCTTCACCTTCTTCCCTACCTTCTATGTTGTTGTCGTCATCCTCTTCTTCCTCCTTAATATCAACAGCAACCTCACTAAGCCCACAACCAGGAAATTGAGGTCCAAGTTTGGGTACTTTGTTAGTACTTTGTCTTGTACCAACTTAGCATTATCACTTGCAAGCCTCTATTGGAGATCGGTCCATTCATCAATCCTAAAGAGTTCCCTAAGGATCCACTTCTTTTCTGCTTCACTCGCAACCTACCCACTATCCAAGCTCGCCGCATGAGCCTATATTAAAAAAAAAAAAAGAACTGACATGTAAAAAAAACTGATGATGAACGAGGGAATACCACTGACAAAAAGAAACTTATCCCCGCCTTTAGAGCTTTTCGTTGTGAGCTAAACACCTCAGCCTCTTCCTTCAACTTGTTGAGCTCTGAAGCAGTCACCTCGACCTCCCTCTTCCACCTATTAAGCTCTAAAGTAGCATCCTTCATTTGACGGGACAAAGAATCCACTGTTGCTTCACATCCTTCCATTTTTTCTCATACTTCTCAACAGTGACCTTAAATAGAGATAGTTGTTCTTAGCTTCAGCTACTTCACCTTAGCACCAAAGGACTTTGATCTCCGTATCTTATAGTTGTTTCTGCTTCTCCAGGATAACACTTAAGTAGCTCTTGAGCCTTACTCCCTCTTGTTTCCCTTCAACGAGCTCATTTTCTAGACCAACTTTTGACTTCCTAACCAACCTTACAGTTAATAAGAAAATAAACCTATGAGAAGAACTTAATGAGTAAAAAGGGAAGACTTACCACTTCATAGCTCCTTTTTTCATACCTCATAACTTCAAAAATAGTCACACAGCCTAAAATACTAAACAAGCAAATGAGGACCGTTGAAAAACTTACCATAATTCAAAGAAAACAAGGAAATTACCTCATACGTCTTACATGTTGAAAATTCCAACGCCTATTCTCCAAACTTCAACTTGCTGAATAAGGTCATCATCCTACTCTTGTCTTGAATAAAAACAACCTCATTAAACAAGGTCTAATCAAAAGGAATATCACTCCACTTCACGGCCTTGCCTCCAACAAAGTTGAGTGGACCTTTAGTAATGGCCATGCTAGGTTGATCCTTATGAGCTCCAAACCCCGTGGGGTCGATAAGAACGTTAGTGCTGCTTCTAGTAGCCTCAGTCCTAGGATATTCTTCAACATTCGGTGAAATTGCAACCGAGGAAGGCTGATGCAGACTTTACACCTCCGAAAACCAATGACATGGTGGGGACTACACAATCTAAACACTCGAGTCATCCACAAGAGCACCTTGACCCTATATGTCAACCTCAATAGCCTGCTTCTTCAATGGCATCTTCTTCTTAGTCGAGGCCCTTTTTCCTTTTCTTCATCAATAGCCTCGCAAGAAGCTTGTTCACATCACTTATCTTTAACTTAACACCTAAAACGAAAAATGATAATAATAAATTAGTAAAAAAGAAAGCACCTACCAAGTCAAGTTTGAATGCTCATAAACCATAGGCTCATCACCAAACAATAATAGTGTTCTTCTAGTATAGCTCAACTCAATAGAAGTTAAGGGGAGGGAGGGAGAGGGAAAGAGCAAATTCATGCTCGAAGAGCAATCCCACACCTCTTAGAGCTGATACATCATCACATTCAATGATGGGCTTGCTCTTTAAGTAATTCTTGGCCACAAGCTTGGTGTTCAAGGGCCTCCTACCTCATAACCTTATAAACTCGTCGATATCCCCTTAGGCCTTAGTGTCGTGGGTCCTAAATTTGAAGACATCATGGAACGGATAGGAAGGCACCACTTCACCTGGAAATCAAACCTGCATTGAGAACCCTCCTTAATTTCAATGATATAGAACCACTTCTTCCAATCCCAATTGATCGAGCTTGTAAGCCCATCAAAGAGCATAAATGAGCTCTTGCTCTACTTCATGAGATACCACCAGCCTAAGTTGGATTTCTTATAGGTGTAATATCTTCGGAATAGAACCAGAGTAGGCCTCACATATACACCAAGACATAGGGCCTCAAAAGCTACTAGAATATACCAAAAATTTGGGAGCAGTTGTGTAGAAGATAGTTTATGTGATTAAAAAACTTCTTCTCGAAAGGAGAGAAGGGAATTCTCAAGTTAAACCTAACTGTCATTTCATGCAATGCAAACCTCCACCCCTTTAATAGGTAAACTTAGTCAGACTGAGAAGGAAGTATGACATCCTAATCCTTGGGGGAGCCTTGCATTTCTACCCTTCGAACTTCATTCAACCTTGCCTCGATAATGATACTGTTGACTCCATCGGACCTAGTGCCATCAACCGCCTTGTTGTGCAATATGTCATCAAATTAGCCTCCTTACCATCTTTAGCATATTTATCAAGAGGAGTTTGATACATTTTCTTAGCAAATCTATTATACAAGCTGATATGGGAATCAACATCTCCAAAATCTAGGTCTTGACCATCCCTCAAGGTCGCACCCTTGCTCGACATTCTCCTCTTTTTACTCGAGCTCGAATCCCCCAAGCTTGTATTTGGTTCCTTCTGCCTCTCCCCACTTCATTAGCTACCCTTTGAATCCTTTAGCTAAATCATGAAAGAAAGATTAGAAGTTACTTGAGCTTGACATGATTTAAGTATTAGAACAATATGGAAAGAATGAGCACTAAAGATTTGAAAAGTGAACTAAAACTATTTTTCAAGCAAATAGGGATTAGAAGATGGTTACCACTGCAAAATTCCCCTCAAGACTCGGGTATTTATAGAGGATCAAAGAGAAGATGTGATGAATTTGACCCCCTAAAACATGCAAACAATTCCTACGGTTGTCATGTCCTTTCGAATCTAGAGAACTTCTTGGACAAGCTACATAACCCTAAGCCAATGATGATTAGTCTACCTAAGGCAAACCGAGCCCTAAAACCATGAGCTCGAAATGACTTAGCATGGATTTCAACAACCTCCAGGGAAAATCATCCTATCACAAACACTAGGGATGCAGATTAAATGGAAAGAGCACCAAGAATATCAACTAAATAGGTTCGCTTTGCGGGCTAAACCCAGATTGCTTACTCTTCTTGTTCTCTCACAAATAGAGTAAGGGCACAAGTATTAATAGCGGAAAATAGGTCACAACCCACTTAGCCGGTTACCAACTTCTTGCAGGTCAAAGAGCCCAAGAAGGGCCCAAAAGATTTTCAATCCTACCAACTCATGAAGAACCTATGATTAGCGATACCTCAGAACCCTATCCTGATTGAGGACCACTAAGTTCATGACCACCTCAACCTTGAGGGAGACTTGAGAGCTCAACCTCAAGTGTAGAAGACTTCCACACATCCCTGCCCCAGCACTGCCTATTCGGTCATACTCCATGTAGTAGCAACTCCTTCACCCTAGGTACTCCCATCACTTCGGGTGCCAAGTCAACTACCGAATGCAGATTTGCCCTAATAAAAAAAAGATTCGATAGACCTCACTCTAGTATGGTCATGAACTATAAATAGCACTTCCCTCATTTGGGAAAGGGAACATTTTTTATCTAATGAATGCTCTCTTAGTAGATTTCCTGAGAAAACCCATGGACTAACTTAAGCATTGAAGTAGCTGCACCAGGTAACTCCTAGCACACCTCTAACCATTGATCTGTGTTTATAGGAGGCTAAATGCTATCGATGAAAGCAGCTCATGCAACAATTATTATATAAGAAAAATAGCAAATAGAGTATAGAGTTGTTTTTTTTTTCCTTGTTAAGTACTTAATAGTAACACAAATATTGCAAACCTGCTAATCTTTTTTTTTTTTTTTTGTAGTGTAAACACAACATGTCATGATTCTAATAAAAGAGAAGAAGTAGCACTTGTAGAGATGCAACCAGACGAGTGGTTATAAGGTTTCCAACCAATCCGATTCGCTAAAAATTCTATAAAATTGAATCTTATAGAATTTTAAAGTTGGGTTTGAATATGTAGCTAAAATCATATAGGATTTTAGGGTTGCATTTGAATACGTAGTTAAAATCCTATAGGATTTTAGGATCAGGTTTGGATCCTATAAGATATATAATGAATACCCAACTACCTAGTACTAAAATATGAAAAAAAAAATAAAACATAAAGGCTAAAGCCACTAAAATATTTGATAAGATATAGGTCTTAGGATGAGAGTTATGGGGTAGGTCATTTTATTTCTAATTCATAAATTTATTAGTTCTCAAATTTATAAGTTTGTGCAAATATGATCAAATAAAAAGTATTATCCACCAATATTTCATCAGCCATATATAATATTGTTGTGTGAATAATTTATCAACATCCTTTGAATATTATTGTGTTTTAAATTTATAATACTACAATTCTAAGCATATATAGAATAATCTATTTGAATTTCGTGACAAGATTGGAAAATTTAGGATAAAAATAAAGATAATCATAATATGATTCACGTAAATGTGGCACAATAAATTAATTAAAATAGTAAATTTACTGTAATAAAATACTTGTCATAAACTTATATGTAATAATCATATATTTATAAATTGTCTTAATATCATATGAATAATACCATTTGATTTTGTGAAAGTATAATATATAAAATATATCAATAAACAAAATGTGTAAGTAAACAATTAAAGGTACATATATATAAATATATATTTCAAAAAAGTATTACTAATGAAGGAGTATAAATATAAAAAAATTTTCAACTATATATTAGTATAATAAATTTACATAACATTTTACCCCACTTTTCTTGAATTTATTATTAAAATTTGAAAATAGGTTTAAGAAAAACAAAACTAAGGTTATAGTGTTATAGGGTTGAGTTCCTGATTCTAAAACAAACCCTATAATACGACTTTAGATATAATATGGAAACACTATAGGGTTATAAGGTCAAGTTTGATAAACCTGATAAGGTATTGGTCAGATTTCAAGTATATATGACCCGTCTGAAACCCATCCCGATTGCATCCTAAGCACTTGCAAAGTTCTCCAAACATTGTACTATTGAACTTGAAACCACATCCTTTACACATACTAAGTGTTCATTTATAATACAGAAAATGGCCTATAAATGTATATCTACATTCAAATACTAATTAAGATATTAAAAGTAATCTTTAAAAAGATTCTTTAATATTTTCAAGAATGATTATACATTTATCAATAAAGCAATTGCATGAAAAATATATATTACCTTTTTAATTCCTCAACAAATATATTGAGAGTACTCATTAAAGAAAGGAAAAAAAAAAAAAATCCACAACTTTGAGCGCCAATTTCTTGTTGTATTATCTGTACAAGCGTTCCACGATGCTAAATTGATATGTGAGTGGTATCCTCGTTTTCATTGGACAGAGACACCGTATAATGTGCCAAAGACACTGATTATCACCCACCATCCATGTCTACAGACTACCTTTTCCATTGAACTGTTGCTTGCTTTAGGGTCTACCTTGTGTTTTTATGTGGGCTACCTAAGAGAGCATGATGGGTAAAACAGTAGAACCCATCATCCTCCACTTTACATGCATTTCGTTTTTCAAAAATTAGATAATTAATTAAAAAATGGAAAAAGTGATTCTAAATCTTTAATAAGTCTCCATGAACACTAATTGATGGGACCATTTATATGCTCCCATCTTTTTTGCCTTTCTTGTATATGATATATGTTTTTCCTTCTGGACATATTGAAAAGATCATAATTAGAATTTTGTTAATTGATGACACTTGAGGGCTCTTTCTAAGGTGTAAAGTAGAAAAGCTCATATTTTCACTATGGATTTATCATACATAAAAAGTAAATTCATGAAAATAAGCATAATTATTTGACAAAGAGGCAAGTATTCCACTGTCATTGATTAACAATTTTTCTTATAATTATTCACAGAAGCAATACAAATGGGAAGCTGCAATAAATGGCTAAGTAAAAACAAGTACAAAAAAATCCATACAAACAGTTCATCATGAAAGTTTGGTCAAAAAACAAAAAAAAAGAAAAGAAACAATTCATTGAAAGGCCAGTGTAGTTTTAACCTGGTTAGCTAGGCTACCTCTTAATGCATAAATCGATGTAGGCATATCCAGGACCTGACCTGCATAATGGGAGCTAAAAAATAGTAATTAATTAAGTAAATCAATGATGTATAAAATTGTGTGAGCTCCGAAAAATTTCCGATTTCTGATTTCTTAAATTGTCTTGATAATTTTAATTATTATTTGGATTCCTTCATTTTATTTATCAAATTGAGTATAAACTTCTTAATTAACTAATTTTTCTTTATTCAATTATGAATCTACTCTAAACAGTATTAATTAAAGATTTTATTTATAAATTCTTTGTCCGAATATTGTTTGAATATTTGATCTTATACGATAAAAATATTATTTGATTTGCTATTATAATTTTAAACCGTGCTATATTGTTTAATTTGGATATTTCTTATTTTTTATTAAATTTTTTCGAGACGATTAGTCAACAAGAAATTTAAGAAGATCCATATTTCAATCAATTTATTAAATATATATATATATATATATATAGGATTGATTACGGAATGGATTTATCTGACATTTTTTTTTTTTTTTGTTGTCTTGTTGACTTTAAGCTACTTGTCTTGAGATATATATATATATATTATATGGTATTGCTGCGTTTCCTTCTTTCTTTTGCTTTCTTCTTTTCCGTTTTGGAATTTCTTCGTTTTCTTCTTTCTCTGTTTCAATTTCTTTCTTTTTCTTTCCTTTTGTTCTTCCTCTTCTTCTTCCGTGGGAGCCACAATCCAAGTAAGGTGAGTTCTTCTTCTTCTTCTTCTTCTTCTTCTTCCTCTGTTCCTTTTCTTTTTCTCCTCTGTTTCTTCTTATTCTTCTTCGTCTTCTTCTTCGTCACATGCCCACGCAGCACACACGCTCCACCTCAGCTCACCGCACCACCACACACCCATCGCTGATCACGGGCAGAGCAGGGTGCTCTGCCCCCACCGAGCCTCCACGCGCACCTCACGCGCGCTGGAAGGCCCCATGGGCGCTCGGAGCAGCGCTCAACGAGCGCCCAGCCTAGCGCTCCAGCAGCGCTAGCCAGCGCTCAGCGAGCGCTCAAGGAGCGCTGAAGGAGCGCTCATGGAGTGCTCGAGCAGCGCTCCAGCGCTCCAGCGCTCAGCCAGCGCTCCAGCGCACAACGAGCGCTCCAGCGCTCAGCGAGCGCTCGTGGAGAGCACAGTGAGCGCTCATGGAGCGCACAGCGAGCGCTCCAGCGCTCGAGCTTGCGCCCCTGGTGAGCGCTCCATGCAGCGCCAGCAGCCACGCTGCTTCTCCCTTCCGAAGCAGCCCTGCTGCTTCTCATGGAGCTATATATATATATATATATATATGTATGCGTATATGTTATATATATGTAATTAGTATATATGTATATATGTATATGTTATATATATATAGTTAGTATATGTATATATTATATTCTTATATAATTTGTATATGTATATATGTATATGTATAAGCTCTTATATGCTATATATTATATATTCATACTTATATATCCTATAGGATATGTCATATTTCTTGCTATATATATATCTATGCTTTGTTTTTATATAAGAATTAAATTATTAATATAAGATAAGTATGTTAATTTATTTAGATGTTTATATATAGACGTAAATGATATATATATTATTATTATTGTTATTACTCATATTTATTAAATTATTTCCTTTAACCTTTCAATACGTATTTATATATATATATATCTATATGTTTAGTTACTTATATTACTTGGTTAAAATTTCTTTATCTTAATAATAATATTTTTATTATTTATTTCTATTAGTTGTTATTATTATTTTGCTTATATTTCAAATAACTCTAAAATATTTAGTAAACGACCTTTGTACGTAAAATTTAAGTTAATCGATTTAAATTAGCTATATAAGGTTTTAGTAATAGATTCCAGAAATATAGGAAGTCTGTAGTATAGATATATATATATATAATATATTAGATGTTTTTAGTCAATTCTTATAGTATATTTCCATCTTTACTTATATTCAGGTGATTCTGACTCTGAGTTTGACCTGCCTGTTGACTATTACGACTGACAAGAAATATGGACAGGTGAGTATATTCCTATGATCTCTATATTTGATTGTGGTTGTAGAATAGAATTAATCAAGTAATCAAATATTAAGGGGTTGGGAAATAAACTGTGACTGTGGTTACTTGAATTGGTTGATAAAATATTGTAATTATATTCTAACCCATTGGATGCTATAGAATAGAAATGAAAGTGTATGAAACTTGTTTGCACGCCAAGTAAATAAATATCAACAATCTATGACATAATAATTGAATACATTCATGCATAGCATTCATGCACGTAGAAGGCCATCACCACTACACCTTGATCCGGATGGGCCGCACTGTCCCTGAGGATGGTGAACATGGAGGACCGAAGTGGTATATACCTAGTGTGTACCATGGGCCTTGTTCTAGGGGAATGGGAACTAAGTCGTCCTGGGGAGACGGCCCTTCTCCTAGAATCGCGCCGGGTCATTGTTTCGGATTTATTACTTCACTGGGATGTTGTTATATGTATATTATTTTGATATATAAAAAGTTTTCTTGAGAAATTTGATTCCCGAAGTATATTAATCTGGGTGCTGATGAGTGGATGTACCCTAACCCCGGATTCGGAGGGCGCAATCCAATATGTATATGGTTACCGGTTGGCTATATATATTTGTTCACTTGATTGTTTGCATTGCATATGTTTGAATTAATAACTTGCTTGAATGGTATAGTGTGAGGAATATAACTCGCTGAGCCTGTGGTCGCTCACTCCCTTACAGTTTATTGTCACAGGACTATCTTTGGTACCAGTCAGGACGAGGCTACCCTCAGGTTAGCTCCCCTTTGGATTCAGGGTTTTGAGGGAAGGATACGAGGGTTGAAGAGAGTTCCTTCTTCTTTTCCTGGGAGGGGTTTTTAAATAAATCTTGAAACAGGATTGTAATATTTATAGGATCAGTAACCCAACTGCTTTGTTGTATACACTCTTAAACTACTTTTCTTTTAATGTTTTTTCTGTAGTAGTTATTAAGTTAGTTTTGAGACTATTAGTTGTATTTATATGGCTAATCTGGTACTATCAAACCCTGTGGTTATCTATTCAGGATACGCTTCTGCACAATATTTATGGCTTTAAGAGATTTATGATTTAAATCTTAAGCCGGATATTGTGTATGGCGGAACTGTCCCGTCTAAGATACCCTCGGGGCGTGACAGTTTTGGATTGGTATCAGAGCGGTGTTTAAGCATTGGCGCTTAACCAGAGCTTAGATGTAAGAAAACAAACCTTATTGAGAGATGAGTGGGGTACAACCAAGTGGGTAATATATAGTAATTATAAGATTATTTTTATTATGGCAAAGAAAGAATAAGTTAGTTTTTCTTCTCTTTTTCTTAATTTTTGTAGAAATCTATCTTCAAGTCCGGGATGAGTGGATCGCTTTCGTCATCAGCCTGAGGAGAGTCTGATTTCCTATCGTCATAGACTTCGTGTTCTTTGTGAGGATCTTGCTCTATACAGGAGGCCAAAGGATATAGATACAGTTATTACTTGGTGGCGAGCAGGATTGTGGGGTGAATGGCACGATAGGATGCTTAAGCTGCAGTTTCATACATCCGCTGGACGTCTGACTGATATTGAGACTATATATGTTCTTGAGGAGGTGGCACTTTTATTTGGACATGAGGGAGTGCTATTTGAGGATGTGATATTCTTAGTTGGCCCTGGGACACCACCCGGCAGACCTGACTTTAGGACTTGGGTGCAGATGAGTCCAGAGTTAGCATATGCTAGAGATTTCAGTAGAGATCACCAGGCTATGATGGCTGCCCATCATGCGGGAGTCTTTTCAGCATATGCACAGCGATGGATACCGACTACGCATCCACCACCAGAGGGACCTGATACAGGAGGATATTCTTTAGCAGCAGCAGATGATTTTCCCACCTTATCAGCACTGGCAGGACAGATCGTACCGACGTGGGACTTTCCGTTACCACCGATACCTCCGCCTTTATGGGACCCCCCCCTCAGTCTATTATGGACCCTGTGTATCAGCCGATATGGGAGCCTGTCTCTCAGGTTGGTGTTCAGATAGAGGATGGACACCTGAGGCTGTTCAGCAGGCTTGGCAGTTTGCCGAGAGTGTCATGTCTCCTTTGGAGTCGTTGCCTATGACATTTCAGGAGCTTTCCATTGAGTTATTTCCTGCTGGAGATGATAGTTTCCCTTTTGTTCAGGAGCCTTTTCTGCCACCACAGGATGTTGGGGACATGGTTTTACAGGGGATGCAGCTGTTGCTGATGTTCAGCCTCCCATGTCTACGAGATATATAGCTGACCCTTCTTTACTTGATACTTCGGGTTTCTTTGCTCCAGACTCTGAGGACGGTTCATCTAGCATCGCTTCTTCAGACAGTCCACCTCGGACTTTACCTCCAGTAGATGGAGTGTGATGATGAGCACAGCCCTTATAGTTAGCAGTAGATGGAAGGAATAGTCGGAAATGATTTCACTTTTGGTGTATATATAGAAATCATCCATGATTATTCCTCATAGTTAGGGCTAGGTTGCTATTAGGGTTTTGATGTATTTTGGGGGAATTCTTTTTGGGAATCTTATGTATCCAGGGTTGACGGTGTATTGACTTAGATAATATCTCCCTGTGGTTTTCCTTTGATGTCTTTTGAGGATAGGAAAACATGTATTAAGATTCCATGTAAATAGTTGTGTGATCTTTTGTATATAAGAACCACTTGTAAGAGTTGTCCTAAAGGAGGCAACTACCTTATCAGTGTATCTAACTTGACTAAAAGTAAATAGAAGTAACTTTTGCTATTTTCTTGTACGATTGTGTATATAATGTTAATACTTTATTGAAATTTTGTTTTAATAATATATATAGTTTATATTTATTAATTATACGAGAAATTTTCTTCTTCATGTTTGATGTACAGACCATCTGGAAGAGGTCGTGGACGACCCCCACGTCGTACTTATGTTTTTCATAGAGATCCTGAACCTCAAGCAGCTCCACCCGAACAAGATGTACCACCGCCGCCTCCAAGGCAAGATAGATCTGATGAAGTTTTGGCTGCCATTGCTCGCTTGGCAGATATAGTTGGAACTTTAGCACAAGGAGGTCCGCAAGCTCCAGCCCCAGCACCAGCACCACCACCCCCGGTGATCCAGTAGCTCAGCAGTACCAGCACCACCACCCCCGGTGATCCTAGCTCCAGCAGTACCAGCACCACCACCCCGTGATTCCTAGCTCCAGCACCAGTACCACCACTCCGTGATTCCATAGCCCCAGCGGCACCAGTACCACCTCCAGAAATTCCAGTTGATCCAGTTCCACTGCCTCCATACCACCAAGACCATATAGGAGCATGCTACCTGAGTTTATTAAATGCAACAGGTACTTTGATGGATCCTACGGCCAGCCAGATGAGGCCGAAGACTGGTTAGCTCAAGTGGAGAGATCTTTTGCTGCTTTTGAGGTACCAGAAAATTTGAAGACTGAATATGGTACCTATATGCTCAAATTCCGTGCTCGTACTTGGTGGGAATCGAGAAAAGGGATTTGGTAAATCCAATAGCCTGGGAAATTTTTCGACAAGAATTCTTAAAAGAATATTTTCCAACAAGTTTGAAAGTGCAATACAGTGCTAATTTCTTGCATATTTCAGCAAGGACGCCCCATCGATCAATATGAAACTGAATTCAGCAAGTTATTACAACATGCCCCTGAGTCTTACCGAAATAGTGAGGAGTTAAAGATGCAAGTTTTTCTCAGTGGGTTGGATGAAGATATGAGGTGTAGATTAGAAGAATTTGGAGTTAACACCTATCAGGCTTTGGTGGAGAAAGCTCGGGTGTTAGAAAATGCTAGAAAAAGAAAAAGTAAGCAAGAAGAAAAAAAGGTGAATGTGTTCGGAAGAAGACCATTTGAAGGGCCAAGATTCAAAAATAGATTTAAGAAACCCATGTTTCAAAGGCCCTACTCTGGTAAAAAGAGCAGAAATAGTCAGGATGTCAAATGCTGGAAATGCAATGGAGACCATAAACCAAGGTCTTGCCCCCAATTGAGGAATAAATGTTATTTCTGTGGAGATGCTACGCATTTGATTAATGATTGTCCAAAGAAACCAGTTACTACTTGTTTCATTTGTAAACAAACTGGGCACTTCTCTAACACTTGCCCAAAAAGACAGATGAATGCAATCAAACCAGTAATTGGTACAGGAAATAATTCTGCTGAAAGGAAGAATGGAGGACAAAATAATCGTTCTGGAGGACGACTATTCAATCTTGAAACTACTTGGGATTGTGGATATGATGAGATCAAATCAGAATTACTGGAATGGATCATGAAGATGCTTATTCTTCCGGACTTATTGCAGGTATATATCTAAGTTAAACTCTTTTCTTTTACTAAAGTAGGAATTTCAATATTCTTAGAGATAAAGCCCTATAGTAAATTAGACTTGTTAAGTTGATTTAGGTTGATAATAGAAAACACTAATAGTTTCTTTTAATAACTTTACATAATTCGTTAATTCAGGAAATATTTCCATAGCAAATCATATCGTCTATGCCTTTTTGATTCTGGTGCTACACACTCTTTCATCACTCCCAAGGCAGCAAAACGAACCGGGATGCCCAAACAGTGATTCCAGGAAGTTTTAGTGTGAAGATTCCAACTGGTAGTATTGTGAATTCTAAGGAAGTAATTAAGGATTGTCCCTTAAATTACAGGATCATGATACTACTACTGATTTGATAGTATTGGAAATAAATAAATATGAAGTATTTTGGGCATGAATTGGATGACCAAAACAAAAGTTACAATTGATTGCCAGAGGAAAGAAATAAATTTCCAAGCTGCAAATGGATTCGAGTTGTTTTTGTTGGAGGATTGGTGATTCCACAACAAAAGGAATTAAGTTCATTTGAACTAATGTTAAGTAATGGGCATCGTCAATGGGATTCAAACTTTCTGTATGCTTCTGAGGGAGAAAGGAAAGAAGATAATATTGCGGAAATTTTGGTAGTAAAGGAATTTCTTGATGTTTTTCCGGAAAAGTTATCGAGTTTACCACCAAAACGGGAAATTGATTTTGGAATTGATTTGGTACCTGGTACCGAACCAATCTCAAAGGCACCATATAGAATGGCTCCACTTGAACTACGGGAATTAAAGAAACAATTGCAAGAATTATTGGAGCAAGGTTTTATCAGACCTAGTGTTTCTCCTTGGGGAGCCCCTGTTTTATTTGTGAGGAAAAAGGATAATTCCTGAGGTTGTGTATTGATTATAGAGAGTTGAATAAAGTAACAATAAAGAACAAATATCCTTTGCCGCGTATTGATGATTTGTTTGATCAATTACAAGGGGCTACCGTTTTCTCCCGAATTGATTGAGATCGGTTATCATCAACTCAGAATTAAGCCTGAAGATGTGCCAAAAACAGCTTTTCGAACCAGATATGGGCACTACGAGTTTTTGGTTATGCCATTTGGCTTGACCAATGCCCCTGCTGCATTTATGGATTTAATGAATCGGATATACAGATCACTATTGGATAAATGTGTCATTGTTTTCATCGATGACATTTTAGTCTATTCAACGACTGCTGAACAACACGTTGAGCATCTAAGACTGGCATTACAAATTTTGAGAGAACACAAATTGTATGCCAAATTTTCCAAATGTGATTTCTGGTTAAATGAAATTTCTTTTCTAGGGCACGTAATTTCAGGAAAAGGTATCTGTGGATCCTGCAAAGATCGAAGCAATTGTTAGTTGGAAACAACCAGAAAATGTTACAGAGATAAGAAGCTTCTTGGGGTTAGCAGGTTATTACAGAAAATTTGTGAAGATTTTTCAAAAATTGCTCGACCCCTTACCCAATTGACTCAAAAGTATGAGAAGTTTGAATGGAATGATAAGAGAGAGGAAAGTTTCCAGGAATTAAAGAAAAGATTGGTCTCAGCACCGATATTAACCTTGCCAAATAGTGAAATACCATTCACTGTTCACAGCGATGCATCAAAAAATGGGCTTGGTTGTGTGTTGATGCAAAATGGTAAGGTAATTGCTTATGCTTCAAGGCAATTGAGACCCTCTGAGAAAAATTATCCTACCCACGATTGGAGCTAGCAGCAGTTGTCTTTGCTCTCAAGTTATGGCGACATTATTTATATGGGCAAAGATGTGAGATTTATTCAGATCATCAGAGTCTTAAATATTTATTCACTCAAAAGGAATTAAATATGAGACAAAGAAGATGGTTGGAGTTAATCAAGGATTATGATCTTAGAATAAATTATTGTCCTGGAAAAGTAAATGCTGTAGCTGACGCTTTAAGTAGGAAAAATCATGCAGAAGTTGCCGCATTACTTACGTCTCAAAAAGAGATGATTCAAGAATTTGAACGCTTGAATATTGAATTTGCTTGGCATGAATCAGAGGTTGAGTTGGCTAATATAATAATTGAGCCCACATTGATTGAAAGGATAAAAGAAGCTCAGCAGCATGACTCCACCTTGCTTTTGGTGAAACAAGAAACACAACAAGGAAGGTATACAGATTTCAAAATTGGAGATGATGGATTGATACGCCTGAATAACAGATTATGTGTGCCTAATGATCAAGAACTTCGGAAGGAGATTATGAGTGAGGCTCATACGTCTGGGTATACAGTACATCCCGGAGGTACTAAAATGTACCAAGATCTGAAAAATCATTTTTGGTGGAATGGGATGAAACGTGATGTGGCAAATTTTGTACAAAAAGTGAAGTGTGCCAACAAGTAAAAGCTGAGCATCAACGGCCAGGAGGGCTGCTAAAACCCTTACCTATTCCGGAATGGAAGTGGGATCAAATTACCATGGATTTTGTGAGCGGATTACCAAAAACACTATCCAAAAATGATGCCATATGGGTGATAGTGGATCGGTTGACAAAATCATCACATTTCTTGCCAATTAATATGACATACTCCTTGGATAAGTTAGCAAAACTATATATCCGAGAAGTGGTGAGATTGCATGGAATTCCAGCAGGTATTGTATCAGACAGAGATCCTAGATTTGTATCCAAGTTTTGGATAAGTTTACAAAAAGGTTTGGGTACTAAATTACGATTTAGTACCGCTTATCATCCTCAAACAGATGGACAATCTGAAAGACTATCCAAACATTGGAAGATATGCTCAGGGCATGTGTTATGGAATTCAAAGGAAATTGGGATGAACACTTGCCTTTAGTGGAATTTGCGTACAACAACAGTTATCATTCCACTATTCAAATGCCCCCTTATGAAGCACTATATGGGAGGAAATGTCGATCACCATTATTCTGGGATGATGTGGAGAAACTCGTACTAGGACCTGATTTGATACAAGATGCTGCAGAGAAAGTGAGAATCATTCAACAAAGAATGAAGGAAGCTCAAGATAGGCAGAAAAGTTGGGCAGATTTAAAACGACGAATCTTGGAATTCGACATTGGGGATCATGTGTACTTGAAAATAAGTCCTATTAAGAGTATACATCGGATTCGAACAAAAGGAAAATTGAGCCCCCGATATATTGGACCTTTTGAGATCCTGGAGAGGGTAGGAAACTTGGCTTATCGACTAGCCTTGCCACCAAACTTATCCGGTATACACAACGTGTTCCATGTATCTGTATTAAGAAGACACATTCCCGATCCGGATAAAGTTGTTGAATTGGAGCCAGTACAGTTGAAAGCAAATTTAACATACGAAGAACATCCAATTCGATTTTGGATCACAAGGTTCAAAAATTGAGGAACAAAGAAATCAGATATGTGAAAGTTTTGTGGAAAAATCATAATCAAGAAGAAGCTACTGGGAATCTGAGGAAGAAGTGAAACAAAAATATCCTCACTTACTTCAAAACTCAGGTAAATCTTTATTTTGAGGACAAAACTTCTCTTAAGGAGGGTAGGATGTGAGCTCCGAAAAATTTCCGATTTCTGATTTCTTAAATTGCTTGATAATTTTAATTATTATTTTGATTTTATTTTATTTATCAAATTGAGTATAAACTTCTTAATAAACTAATTTTTCTTTATTCAATATGAATCTACTCTAAACAGTATTAATTAAAGATTTTATTTATAAATTCTTTGTCCGAAATTGTCTGAGTATTTGATCTTATACGATAAAAATATTATTCGATTTGCTATTATAATTTTAACCGTGCTATTTTGTTTAATTGGATATTTCTTATTTTTGATTAAATTTTTCCGAGACGATTAGTCAACAAGAAATTTAAGAAGATCCATGTTGCAATCAATTTATTAAATATATATATATATATATATATATATAGGATTGATTACGGAATGGATTTATCTGACATTTTTTTTTTTGTTTTGTTTTGTCTTGTTGACTTAAGCTACTTGTCTTGAGATATATATATATATATATATATATATATGGTATTGCTGCGTTTCCTTCTTTCTTTTGCTTTCTTCTTTTCCGTTTTGGAATTTCTTCGTTTTCTTCTTTCTCTGTTTCAATTTCTTTCTTTTTCTTTCCTTTTGTTCTTCCTCTTCTTCTTCCGTGGAGCCACAATCCAAGTAAGGTGAGTTCTTCTTCTTCTTCTCTTCTTCTTCCTCTGTTCCTTTCTTTTTCTCCTCTGTTTCTTCTTATTCTTCTTCGTCTTCTTCTTCGTCACATGCCACGCAGCACACACGCTCCACCTCACTCACCGCACCACACACACCCATCGCTGATCACGGGCAGAGCAGGTGCTCTGCCCCCACCGCCTCCACGCACACCTCACGCGCGCTGGAAGGCCCCATGGGCGCTCGGAGCAGCGCTCAACGAGCGCCCAGCCTAGCGCTCCAGCAGCGCTTAGCCAGCGCTCAGCGAGCGCTCAAGGAGCGCTGAAGGAGCGCTCATGGAGTGCTCGAGCAGCGCTCCAGCGCTCAGCAAGCTCCAGCGCTCAGCGACGCTCGTGGAGAGCACAGTGAGCGCTCATGGAGCGCACAGCGAGCGCTCCAGCGCTCGAGCTTGCGCCCCTGGTGAGCGCTCCATGCAGCGCCAGCAGCCACGCTGCTTCTCCCTTCCGAAGCAGCCCTGCTGCTTCTCATGGAGCTAATATAATATATATATATGTAAGCGTATATGTTATATATAGTAATTAGTATATATGTATATGTATATGTTATATTATATTATAGTTAGTATATATATTATATTCTTTATAATTTGTATATGTATATATGTATATGTATAAGCTCTTATATGCTATATATATATATTCATCTTATATATCCTATAGGATATTCATTCTTGCTATATATATCTATGCTTTGTTTTTTTATAAGAATTAAATTATTAATATAAGATAAGTATGTTAATTTATTTAGATGTTTAATATAGACGTAAATATGATATATATTGTTATTATTATTGTTATTACTCATATTTATTAAATTATTTCCTTTAACCTTTCAATACGTATTTATATATATATATATATCTATATGTTTAGTTACTTATATTACTTGGTTAAAATTTCTTTATCTTTAATAATAATATTTTTTATTATTTATTTCTATAGTTGTTATTATTATTTTGCTTATATTTCAAATAACTCTAAAATATTTAGTAAACGACCTTTGTACGTAAAAATTTAAGTTAATCGATTTATATTAGCTATATAAGGTTTTAGTAATAGATTCCAGAAATATAGGAAGTCTGTAGTATAGATATATATATATATATATATATTAGATGTTTTTTAGTCAATTCTTATAGTATATTTCCATCTTTACTTATATTCAGTGATTCTGACTCTGAGCTTGACCTGCCTGT
>JAMXBD010004570.1:0-54564 GCA_024138025.1 Combretum micranthum | reverse complement strand
GAAGATCAAAAGAAGCAATCTTTTGGACTTCCATTATTAAATTTTGCAACTGGAGACGTTTGGAATGTGAAAGAGGCAACTTTAGGACTTTGGTTGGCTCTTGAGAAACCATGGTTGGCGGCTTACTTACAAACACGTGGCAGCCTTCGTGATGGCCGACCCTAGGCTAGCGGCTAATGTGGGATGGCCAGCCTAAGTGTTTTCAATTCCAAATTTGCACAAAATATCCTCAAATTACTTGTATCTTGTCCTAAAGTTTGTTCAAGTCCTGAAATGTAACATTAAACACACAAAAGTACCAATTCCAATGGATTTCTATAAAATTAATAACTAATTTAGCATGTTTTGTTCAATAAAAATTGAGTATATTTTGCTTTAACAAATTCCCCCACACTTAAACCATTGCTTGTCCTCAAGCAATACAAATAAGATTACAAAAAGAAATCTATCATAGCGAATGTAATTTCAAAATTTCCAATTTCAAGCATCTTCTTTTAACTTTGATTCACAACTCGCAATTTCAGTGCCTATTGCTCTAACCAAACTGATTACATGTAATTAGAGTACTAAAATCAAAATTCAATAGCTAATCTAAACAAAACAAACTTTAATCCACATGTTTAGCGAAAGATTCTTCTGATCAAAAGTAAATTCTCAGTCCTATAAGGAAAACACCCATTTAGACTTCACTGGACATTTAACAGATATATACTCCAATCAACAGAAAGTAAAAGCATTTGGTATCAACTCTTTCCCTAGAATTTTTCTTTTTTCTTCTTTTTTTTTTTTAAGTCCTATTTTACTTGTTGCCAAACATTCATTTTTCTTTTGATTCTTTCAAGCATATATAGATAGCCTTCAGAGAAAATTCTCTGGACAGGTTTTTGCCCGCTTCTTTTCAGCTCTTTCATATATATAAATATATATATATTTCAAAGCTCATGTATAGAACTTTTGGCTTTCCTCCCTTCTTGTTATAGTGAGTTCATTGAGTCGGTTGATCCCGAGCTCATCACCCAAGTAACCAGGTTTTAAAGGGACCCTTAAGAACTCTTCCTCACTCTAACTTTCAAGTTTGGATACTCATAACTCAATTGCTTAAGTTAGTAGAGTATAGGCTATGCTTGTTTCTTTCTTTTGAATGTAATAACAAATATAAGACTTTTTATCAAAGATCACTAAGTAAAAATTTTCATTTACCTCTTTTACTAAATATTGAAAAATTCTTTTAAAAAGAACTAAATTGGAGTATATACATGCCAAATTTTTGTAGAAGCAGACTTGTTTATTTTTCACAAAAAGGACTCGACTCACTCTTAATCTTCTAATTCCTAAGCTAAATACAAGGTAAATTTGTTCCTTAAAGATTTCACTATTTAATTTTGACCAAGTAAAATAATTACAATAGTAGGTGAGTAAGGCACTTAGCAAGTCAATTTCAATTTTTCAAAGATGCTATTTCAATTTTTTTGCACTATCTCCAGATTTCTAAGAAAATTTTGAAAAATTTGGCCTAAAATTGCCATATATTACTCAAGAACAAACAAGCAAAGATTTAAAATTTGGGTACAACAATTTAAGCTTAGATGTCTCAAATAAATAGACAACAATTCAATACTCAATTTTCTTCTCTATTTTATCCCTTCCCCACCTATTATGAATAGTGTCCTCACTGTTCTAAAATTAGTTCAAAACAGAAAAGGAATAAAACAGAAATGAAGAAGATCATTGGTACTTCCTCGAATTAGTGAATGGAATTGAAGGAATTGTCAGCTCCAATGGGTACAGTTATAGAGACAGTTGTCAAACATATGGGAGTCCTGTGATCAACAAAAATAGTAGTAGAAATAAGAGGAAAAAGCAAGGTTAAGTTTAAGCACAGACCAGCAACAAATCTCACAAGTCTACCCAAAAGAATAGGTGCTTAAAGATTACACATTAAAAGCAAAAGTAAAAAACAAATAGCTAGTAGGAACTCTAGCTATCAGACTCGGGATCACTGTCTTCTTCACTGGATGTGTGATACTGGAACTCAGACAAGCTAGAAGAAATACTGCAAGAAAAAGAAAAACAAAATAATAATAATAATAATAATAATAATAATAATCATGGGTTGCCTTCCACGTAGCGCTTTTCTTTAACGTCTTTAGCTAGACGTGATATACCTCAAGTATAATCTGGATATTCCAAACTGGTTTCTTCAATATTGTTCACTTGAAATCCTTCATAAAAGGGTTTCAAGCGACGACCGTTCACTTTGAACACTTTACCAGTTTCAATGCCCTGAATCTCAACTGCACCATGAGGAAATACGTTAGTAACAACGAAAGGACCTATCCACCTAGATCTAAGTTTACCAGGAAATAACTTTAAGCGAGAATGAAACAGCAAAACTTTTTGACGAACAGAAAAGTGTTTTCTTGAAATTTTGGTCATGAAAAGCTTTAGTTTTTTCCTTGTAAATCTTAGAGTTTTCATAGGCATCATTATGAATTTCCTCCAGTTCTTGCAATTGAAGCTTTCTTTGTTTGCCCGCCTCATCTTTTCTCATGTTACATTGCTTCACAGCCCAGTAAGCCTTGTGTTCCAACTCAACAGGAAGATGACATAGCTTGCCAAATACTAAATGGTAAGGTGACATTCCTGTAGGAGTCTTGAAAGCCATCCTATATGCCCAGAGTGCGTCATCAAGCCTTGTGCTCCAATCTTTCCTACTTACATTGACAGTCTTCTCAAGGATGTATTTTATTTCTCTGTTTGAAACATTTGCCAATCCATTTGTCTGTGGATGATATGCTGTAGAAACACGATGGGTGACTTTGTATTTCTTGAGTAGAGCTTCCGCCACTTTATTACAAAAATGGGTGCCACGATCACTGATGAGAGCTCTTGGTGTTCCGAAACTAGCAAAAATGTTAGATTTGACAAAATCTACAACAACCTTAGCATCGTTAGTTTGGGTGGCTTTAGCCTCTACCCACTTGGATACATAATCCACAGCAAGAATAATGTAAGTATTCCCAAAGGAAGAAGGAAAAGGACCCATAAAATCAATACCCCATATATCAAAAATTTCACACACAAGTATAGGGGTAAGAGGCATTTGATCTCTATGTCCTAAATTTCCAACTTTTTGGCAACTTCGCAAGACTTACAAAACATATAAGAATCACGAAATAGAGAGGGCCAAAACAATCCACCTTCCAATACCTTGCGAGCTGTCCTCTTGGGACCAAAGTGACCTCCACATGCATAAGTGTGAAAATTGCAAAATAGAGGGAATTTCATCTTGAGAAACATACCTTCTAATGATTTGATCAGCACAATGTTTCCATAGATAAGGATCATCCCAAATGTAATACTTAGAGTCACTTTTGATCTTATTTTTTGAGCCTTAGACAAATCACTTGGTAAAGTTCTAGTAACCAAATAGTTAACAATATCTGCATACCAAGGAATTGCCTGTTGAAGAAAAGAGATGCTCATCTGGGAAATCATCTTGTAATGGTGTTGGTTCTCATTTAAAGGTATCCTACTGAGATGATCTGCAACCAAGTTTTCAGAACCTTTCCTATCCTTTATCTCCAAGTCAAACTCTTGTAATAAGAGTATCCATCTGATAAGTCTTGGTTTGGCTTCCTTCTTTGAGAGTAAATACTTGAGAGCTGCATGATCAGAATAAACAATCACTTTAGTGCCAAGTAAATAAGAACGGAATTTTTCTAAAGCAAAAACAATAGCCAAGATTCTTTTTCCGTTGTTGAGTAGTTGGATTGGGCATTGTCAAGCATCCTAGAAGCATAACAAATAACATGAGGGCTCTTCCAACTCTTGACCAAGGACACACCAACACGTGATTGCTTGCATCACACATGATCTCAAAAGGGAGATCCCAAGAAGGAGGTTTAATGATTGGAGATGTGGTAAGCTTCTCCTTCAGTTTGTCAAAAGCGAATTTACAAGCCTCATCAAATTCAAACGCCACATCCTTTTGTAACAATCTACATAGGGGTTGAGTGATCTTGGAGAAATCCTTAATAAAGCACCTGTAAAAACCTGCACTTCCAAGAAAAGAACGAACTTCCCGAACATTTACTGGTAAGGCAAGGATTTAATCACTTCAATTTTAGCTTTATCTACTTCAAGTCCCCTAGAAGACACAATATGCCCTAAAATCAAACCTTGATCAACCATAAAATGGCATTTCTCATAATTCAACACAAGGTTAGTTTCTATGCATCTTTTAGGCACTTTTGTAAGATTAGTAAGACATGAATCAAAGGTATTATCATAGATAGTAAAATCATCCATGAAGACTTCTATGATATTTTCCACATAATATGAGAATATACTAACCATACACCTTTGGAAAGTGGCGGGGGCATTGCAAAGTCCAAATGGCATCCTTCGATGAGCAAAAGTTCCAAATGGACAAGTGAAGGTGGTTTTTTCTTGATCTTCTGGTGCAACTGGAATTTGATGAAAACCTGAAAAGCCATCTAAACAACAATAATGAGAATGACCAGCCAATCTTTCAAGCATTTGATCAATAAAAGGAAGTGGGAAATGATCTTTCCTAGTTGCTGCATTTAACTTCCTGTAATCAATACATACCCTCCATCCATTTTGAAACGAGTAGGTACCAACTCTCCTCAGAATTTCCAATCACAGTCAAACCCGTTTTCTTAGGAATAGGACTTACCCATTTACTATCAGAAATTGGATAGATCATACCTGCATTGAGAAGTTTCAAAATCTCTTTCTTTACTTCCATCATGGGCGGATTTAGTCGGCGCTGGACTTCTCTTGTGGGCTTGCAATTATCCTCTAATAGGATTTTATGCATGCATGTGGAAGGGCTTAATCCCTTAATGTCAGCAATAGTCCATCCGATAGCTTCTTTGTATTTCCTAAGCACTCGGATTAACTTTTCCTCTTCTAAAGCACTCAATTTATTTGAGACTATCACTGCTAAGTGTCTTGATCTCCCAAATAAATATACTTCAAATGTTCGGGCAATGGTTTTAGCTCCAACTTTGGTGCCTGCACAATAGAAGGAAGAAGTTTTGGAGTAGAAGATGGCAAATCAACATAAGAAACACTATACCTCAAATTTTGAAGTGATTGTAACTCATGAACAGCTTCTGTCAATTCAGGGTGCATTACAAACTTGTTTTCAATATCTCAATTTCTCAACAGTGAGACTTCTTTCAAGCACAATTTTCAACTTCACTAGGATATTTCATGGCATCATAGATATTGAATTTTATCTCTCATCCATCAAATTCCATAGTGAGTGTACCATCGTGAACATCAATTTTTTTCTAGATGTTTTGAGAAAAGGTCTTCCTAGTAAGATTAATGATGAATTGATAGAATCATCATTTTCCATGTCAAGAACATAAAAATCAGCAGGAAAAACCAACCCATTCACTTGCACTAAAACATCCTCTAAAACACCCTCAGGATATACATTAGATCTATCAGCAAGTTGAACAATCACACCAGTTTCTTTTAGAGGACCCACATTCAGAGATTGATAAACTGAAAGAGGCATAACATTGATTGAAGCACCCAAATCACACATAGCCTTGGCGATTCCAAAATTGCCTATCTTACAAGGGATAGTGAACATACCTGGATCCTTGCATTTGGGAGGAGCTTTCTTTGAAGTATAGCAGAAACATTTTCTCCTACACTTATCCTTTCATTTCCTTTCAATTTCTTCTTGTTAGTGCACAATTCTTTAAGAAATTTGCATATCGAGGTACTTGTTTAATAGCATCAAGCAAAGGAATATTTACCTCTATTTTGCGAAAAGTATCAAGAATTTCCCTTTCTTCTTCCTCTTTCTTAGACTTTGCCAATCTGGAAGGAAAGGGGGGTGTTGGCACTATTGTTTTAGATGAAGCTCCTTCCATTTGATTGCCTTGTGGTTTGACCACTTCTTTCTCGGTTTCTTCCTCTTCTTTCCTCTCATTTGCCTTCTTAATGGGTTCCTGTAATTCCTTGCCACTTCTCAAAGTAATTGCATTAGCACTTTGCTTAGGATTGGTAACAGTTTGAGAAGGCAACTTACCTTGAGATTCTAACTTACTCATAGATGATGCAAGTTGACTCACCTGATTCTCCAAATTTTGAATGCTTTGCTTTGTCTCTTCCTGAAATTGCTTTGTGTTAATTGCAAGTGACTTAACAATATCTTCAAGAGACATACCTGAATTTGAAGAAGAAGATTGTGGAGCTGGATTTTGTGGCCTTGGATGATACTGTTGGAATTGATGAGGTCTAGGTCCGTAACTAAGATTGGGGTTATTCTTCCATCCAGGATTGTAAGTATTTGAATAGGGATCATATTTCCTTTGTGGCAATCCTGGAAATCCCCCAATTGCATTGGCATGCTCATGGAAATCCTCTTGAAGTGTAGGGCACATATCTGTAGGATGATCAGGAGCAGTACAAATTCCACAAACTTTCACCTGCTATTGATTACCTATAACCATTTGCTGGACAAGAGAAGTGAGGTTAGAAATCTGATTTTCAAGGTGAGAAACACTTACCTCATTCACTCTCCTTGTTGAAGATCATGTCGATACCCAAACTGTTGAGAATTTGCAGCCATTAGAGAGATCAAATCCCTAGCTTGTGCAGGAGTTTTGTCAACAATTGCCCCTCCACTTGCTGCATCCATCATCTTCCTTTCCATAGGAAGCAAACCTTCATAGAAGTATTGAATTAGGAGTTGCTCGGATATACCATGTTGTGGACAACTGGCACACAATTGCTTGAACCTCTCCCAATATTCATGAAGATTCTCGGTATCCTTTTGTTTAATCCCACAAATTTCCCTCCTAATACCAGCAGCTTTTGTAGCAGGGAAAAATTTATCTAAAAACAATCTTACCAGATCATTCCATGTATTTATAGAACCAGGAGGCAAATAGAACAACCAGTCTTTTGCTTTATCCTTAGAGAAAATGGAAAAGCACGCAGTTTAATTTGCTCTTCAGTGACTCCTTGTGGTCTCATGCCAGAACAGACTACATGGAACTCTTTAGGTGCTTGTGTGGGTCTTCATTCTCAAAACCATGAAAATTAGGGAGTAGATGAATCAATCTGACTTTAACTCAAATGGCACATTGAGTTCTGGATATTGAATACACAGTGGTTGTTGATTATCATCCTGTGCAGCCAATTGTCTTAAAGTTCTATCCGGATTAGCCATCTCTTCCCTTTGTTCAGATTCAGATTCACTGGACAGATCAGTAAATTCCAGTGCTTGTGTTAATCCAGGAGATGAAGATGAAGTAGCGTCGTTAGCACGCTGCTTGGCTTGTTTGCGCAATTCCTTAATTGTCTTCTCAATTTAGATAGAATTCTAGTTCACCTGAATGAGAGAATGAGTCATATAAAAGAAAATAGAAACAAATTTGACACCAATCCCCGGCAACGGCGCCAAAATTTGGTGGGTGTCGAATCCAACAAATTATTAACCTACTCAAAAAGTTTGTAATCAGTGGTGAGCAGGGATCGTCTCCACAGGGACTGGAAATAATTTATTTCTATTCAAGAGAAAAGAGAAGAACAAGGGGGTTTGTAAATCAAAAGATCAATTTTATCTAAAGACTAGAAACGCGATTTTAGTTTTCAAACAATATCAAAAGATTTCCAACCAAGGTATCATACAGTTCAACTTATCAGATTGATCATTGATGCAATGATATTCATTTTCTTTTCTGAATAAATTGGTTATGGCTATCAACAAGCTCTGACAACCTATCTCTCCTTACTGTGTCGATAATCACGATAAGATCTATGATTATTTCCCTTACCAATTAGACAACCCTAGATAAGATCTTAGGATTTAATCTATCAATAGCATGAATCAAGAGAGAGACCACCAATTCAGATTAACAGATCAAAAGCTTGAACCATTTAAATCAGATCATATATCACCATAACACAAATCAATTACCTATTCTGTAACCAATTATGTTATTGTATCACTTAGATTAGAACAATCGAACAATTACGGATTCAACGTTCTAATTGACAGATTATCGCTTGTTAATTGAACGAATGAGCTCAAATTCAAATCAATCAACAAAACAACAAATGCGTGAATAACAAATGATATATGAATATTTAGAAAAGAAGAATAAATAAGATAAACTAATTAGATCTCACAATCTTGACAAGTTGAATCTGCAGTGGATCCCTTGGCTAGAATAAAGTTTTTAGCCACACATAGTAACAAGAACAATACTTTAAAGTTTTTTTTTTTTTCTGAAGTTTTTCTAAATGAATTCCCTCTTCTATAACAAGCCAATTTATGGAAGGCAAACAGTAGCTAAAGAATACAACTTTTGGAATTCTCCTCTTTAATTCTGCAAACTGAAACGTTTTGAAGATGAAAAGAAGCAATATTTTGGACTTCCATTCTTAAATTTTGCAACTGGAGACGTTTGGAATGTGAAAGAGGCAACTTTAGGACTTTAGCTGGCTCTCGAGAAAGCATGGCTGGCGGCTTACTTACAAACACGTGGCAACCTTCATGATGGCCGGCTCTAGGCCGGTGGCTTACATGGGATGGCCAGCCTAAGTGTTTTCAATTCCAAATTTGCACAAAACATCCTCAAATTACTTGTATCTTGTCCTAAAGTTTGTTCAAATCCTAAAATGTAACATTAAACTCACAAAAGTACCAATTCCAATGGATTTCTATAAAATCAATAACTAATTTAGCATGTTTTGTTCAATAAAAATTAAGTATAATTTGCTTTAACTTATGCTATTAGCCTAGGTATTGCTAGAATCAATAGACTATAGAAGAATGCTATTTCGGTATTCTATAGAATCAATGGAATTGTGATATTTTCTCACATTGTATGCTGCATTAGTTTGGTATTAGAGTTGCGTTCGTTGTTGGATGAGCAATGATACCCCATAGATAGGCCAATCAACATTGTGTAGCAGTGGATGAGATCTATGATCATGATAATCTAGATTAAAGGATCAAGCAAATGATTGACAAGCGGCTGGATGTGGCGTTGGAACATCGTTTGGATGTGGTAGCTAATCACCTAGTAGAAAGGATAGGTATGTTGATGGGAAATCAGCAAAATGTCAACCCAAGCATAGACAACACCCTAATCTGATGCTAAATCTGGATAAGGCAAAGGATGATTTATCTTCTGTAGGTGAAGCTAAGATGAACATAGAAATGCCATGCAAGAGTAGTAGACCTTGTGTTGTGGAAGAAGATCAAAGATGATGAGAGATGGGCATGAGGATCAAGATCCTAAAGTGTCATGGTAGTCTAGAACCAAAGGAATTCTTATATTGGTTAGCTACAATGGAGGAGATCTTGGATTTTAAGGGTGTTCCCAAGGACAAACGGCTGCAATTAGTGGCAATCCAACTTCATGGTAGGGCCACGGGCGGTGGCAACAGACAAAGCTAACCTGATGCAATTGGGTAAAACCAAAATTACCTCATAGGAAAAGATGAAAAAACACCTACAAGCTGCATTTTTTCCATACAACTTCCAGTGTATCATGTATTATAGGTTGTAGAATCTGAATTAAGACAACAGGTTAGTCGATGATTATATCTCTGAGTTTTATCAATTAGCTACTAGAAATGAAATCCAAGAGATAAAGGATCAGTTGGTAGTGAGATATATTGGACGATTAAGGGAAAAAATATAGATATCGTAAACTTATTTGATCTTATTAGTGTAACTACCACACATTAAAGGGCTTTACTTATAGAAAAGTAGCAAAGGCAATCAAGTAGTTGGTTAACTGGTAATGGTATGATTGTTAGTAATTGTAGTAGGGTAAACCATATGGGGAGTGGAGTTACAAGTAAAAACACTACCGGGTGATTCAATAAGTCTAGTACCAGCAGACCGAATAATAGTGGGTTGAAATGCTTTACGTGTGGAGAGTTTAATCATTGATAATCTGAGTGTAGGAAGGCAAAGAAAAAGGTACTATTTGTTGATGAGAATAAGGAAGAGGATGATGGTCAAACCATTTTACAAAAAATGAAGTCAAAGTTTTCAAAAATTTATAAAATGCTAATAAGTTCTATTCAACTTTGATTAGAATCACCAAAGTAGATAAGCGCATCTACCAAAATAACATAGAAAATATTAGGTTGTATTCCTTGGAGATTGTTAGCATCTACAGTACTCACTTTTCATCTATTATCTAAATAAAGAAAGATTTATAAAAATATTATAAATAGTAAAAAGCTAAGATAAGGTTAAGACTAATTGTATAAACATTTTCAATGAAAATTAAGGATATAAGTTTGTTAATACAAGATAAGACTTAGGATTTGGTTCACTAATTCTTTATCATGTGATTTCTTAGCAAACTCAAAGAGTTGTTTATTGGGTATATTTGCACTGTCATTTTTACTTAGATATACTAAAGCCTCTCTCAAGATTAGAAACCCTAAATCTAGGTCAGACCAATGAAATCTTTTTACAAGTTATCAGCAACCTAGATCCACATAAAGATTAAGCATCATTTGATTAAAACCCATTTTAATGAATTTAGAACCAAGTGATAGAAAGTTTCATCATTCCTATCTTTATGTGATTATGAGCAACTTCATTAGCAGCCTAGATTTGTTCAGAATAATGATCTCTCGATCTATTCAATTGAAATAAAACATGGATCTAAAAGTTGCACCACGCAATTTGACCCATGAAAATAAGTTCGAGCTAGTAATTACAACTACCCAATCAATATTCAATTAAAACGCATTTGAAATCACACTAGTCAGGTCTTAAATTCATAAACCCTCAGTTAAGATGATTATTTCTCCATAAATGTAAACATTAAGCACATATTCAAAAGAAATAAAATGAAATTAAATATGAGTATTGTAGATTAAGCACAAAAATGTTATAAGAACAAACTTCGGGTTCAATATGATTTTACCTACAAAACTCAAATCTATAGTAAGAAGAAAGATTTCTCTCACTACTTTCTACTATGTTAAAAATTTGTTACATATGGTACAATTTGTTATTGGATGTCTGCGCACGTTTATTTATAGTGATAAGGCATAGAAATCATAAAGATTTTATTCACTAATGTGACAGATTCTTTATAATGAATTTTGTCCTTATGTTCACGTACTTTTATTTATGGCAAAGAGTCCATGACAGTGAGGACAAGGTCATTTTTGTAGGTTGGATCACGAGCTTGAATGTTGACCACGATTTAAGCTGTGTCTTTTCTTGAGAGGCATAATTGAGGGTTAGTTTGAACCGTGGGTAGAATTGTAAAAGCGATTCTTGGGCACAAGTGGAGTCTGTCGAGGCGTAGTTGTCTCAATTCAACCATGACATTAGATCGAGGGAGTGGTCGAGGGTGCGATTTGCACTTTTGCCTTGTTTTGTTGTCCTCAGTTGGGACCTTTGGCAATCGCAGTTGGGTCTGTCTTCACTCATTCATGTTGTTTTAGTCTAAATATGATTCAAATCGCTTTGTTTCTTCTTTTCTTAATCTTAGGAGCTGAAAACAACATTTAAACCATAGAAGCACAAAATTGTAAGAATTTTCCTAAAAATAAATCATATCAAGCATGATTTCCTATGAATAGAATAGAGTGTAACAAGCTTATCAGATGATGGTGCTGCTTTTGAGGCTGTAGGTGTTGGAGAACTTGTATTTGCATACTAAAGAGGAGTTTTTCATAAGTGATGGCAAGGCAAATCTAGTGGTTAGGAGGTCCTACATGACTCCAAACGATATTAATGAAGACTGGCCAAGGAATAACATCGTTCAGTCTACCTACACAATTCCAGGTAAGGTATGTCATTTCATGATTGACTCTAGTAGTTGTGAAAATACTGCTTCTGCAGAAGCAGTATAGAAGTTAGGCATACAGCCTGAGCAACATCCTAAACTCTATAAACTAACATGATTGAAGAATGGAGATGTCATAAATGTTCCTAAACACGCATTGATTACATTTTTCATTGGTTCTAGGAATAAAGATTTTGTCTAGTGTGACGTGGTGAAAATGGATGCGTGTCATTTGCTGTTGGGAAGGCTTTGGCAATTTGATAGAAATGTGAGTCATGATGGGAGGGCTAATACTTATAGTTTTGTATACAAAGGTATAAAAATTGTGTTGATATTAAATAGAGACACTAGTGAATCCAAGTCTATGAAGTAGGGTACGAGTATTAACATATTATCTCTACCCAAATTTGAAGAGGAGATGATAGATTTAGTATTTACTCTAATATGCAAAGAGGTAATTGAGGAAGTAGCAGTAACTGGGATAGCAACTAGAGCTAGGCATATAGGTCGTGACCTGCGGACAGCCCGTTTACTTGCTTAAAAAAATGAGTTACAACCAAATTTTTTCTATCCATTTAAAAGTGGGCTAAATTGGCCCAATTCGTTTAGATCATAGGCCAAAGCAGGCTAGCCCATGAGCCAAAATATTAAAAAAGAAGAAGAAGAAGGAGAAAAAGAAGAAGAAAAAGAAGAAGAAGAAGAAGAAGAAGAAGGAGGAGGAGGAGGAGGAGGAGAAGGAGAAGAAGAAGAAGAAGAGGAAAATTTAAAGAATAGTAATAATATGATAACATGTTAGTGATTGTTTATGGTATATTATGAAAGAAGATAGATTGATACACACAATACAATCATTATAACATTTTTTTAAATATATATTTGCTTATTCAAACATAATATGATATCTAATAAATCATTTTATAAAATTGTTTTTACATATAACTAATCAAATTAATATAAAAATTAATCGTCAATATATATAAAACCTTAAGATATATCTAATTTCACATAAACAAATATAAAAAATAAAAATGAAAAAATGAAAAAATTAAATTCATCTTGGCCAGTGGCTCGAGCCTAGGCTTAGAAATTTCAATCCATTTAAAAACAGGTCAAAATGACCCAAGCCATTTAAGCCACGAGCCGAAGCAGATCAGCTCGGCCTGCCAAACTCGTTTGCCTACCTCTAATAGTAGTTTTGATTGTAAAGGAGTTCCAGGATGTATTTCCTAGGGCTTTGTCGGATAGATTACCACCATTGCGAGACATCCAGCTTCAAATTGATCTTGAGCCTGGTGTGTCCCTCCTAAACAAGTCGCATTACAAGTTGAGCCCCATTGAGCGTGAGGAGTTGAGGAGACAAGTTGAAGTGTTGCTTGCGAAGGGTTTTATTCGAGAGATTTTAAGTCCATGTGCAGTTCTAGCTCTTCTGATGCCCAAGAAGGATGGCTCTAGGCGCATGTGCGTAGATAGTTGAGCCATTAACAAAGTCATTGTCAGGTATCATTTTTCTATCCCTTGTTTAGATTAGTTGCTTGATCAGTTAAGTGGTGATAGGTTGTTTTCAAAGCTAGACTTGAAAAGTAGTTACCACCAAATTCTAATTCGAGTTGATGATGAGTGGAAAACTGCATTCAAGATCAGAGAACAATTATATGTGTAACAACCCCAAAAGGGTACTTGGTAGAAAACACTAAAAGCTGTCATATAATGTATGCACTCGTTACATGAAAGCCGTCTCGTAAGTCAAAGATCACAAGAATCTACCTAAATATTTAATTATTTCATCAAATTATAATTTACATATACATTTTGTTAACATGAAAAATAATTATGAAATCTCGACTTCCTACAAATTGGCAGAACCACAAAGAATTAGTATCCCCTACTCAAGAAAAAGAAAACCTATCTAAGACTATAACATTATAATTATCAATCACATGCTATATGTGACCAAATGTATGCAATGCATCATCGCATGTGGTCTTCTAGTAACCAGCGTGAAGTCTAGGATATAATGACCTTGGGTTAAGGAATCAGTAGTTCCATCAGTGTCCAAGTCATCTAACCAACTTTCTTATCTCATAAGTTCCAGAGTACCTTAAATGCAAGCCTGCTTAGGATATCTTAAATGTAGTCTTAACATGGAATGTCAAAAATATTTCTCTTGATACTTCAAATACCTTAAATGTAGTCTGAAGTAGCTTAAGATACCTTAAATGCAGCTCTGTATCGACTTCAGGTACCTTAAATGCAACCCCAAGTCCATAGAACTCACAACAAGACCCACAAAATATATAGCTCAAGGCTTTGATAATACGTGACATCCCCAAATCTTTTATTTCATTCATCAAAAAGGAATTTCTTAAAAATGCTTATAAAAAGATTTCAATGAAGTTATATTCAAAAAATAATTTTCTTAATACTTACAGATACCTTAAATATAGTTGGGAGTGCTTAGGATACCTTAAATGCAGTCCTAAGCTAACTTAAATTCCTTCCCTACCCATCGCATGATAGTGATGGCCCAAATGCAAGATACCACGCAATGTATGTTAGATTTTATTATATCTGATATTTCATCAATAGGTTCTGGGGTGCTAATCATAATATAATTCAAACATCACATATAAAAGCAAAGCGCACACTTCAAACAAATAATTAAATTCATATTGCCATTTTAACAGTCAAGCAAATTCAAAGAAAGACAATAATCAAAAGTTTTTATTTTAAGAACAGCTAGGTTTTTATTGACATGCAAATCAACATGTAAGACTTAAATTAACATATGTATGATAGTTCATATATTATAGTTATATTGAAATTAAAATGGATAATTTATTTACTTAGATTATAAAATGAGATCTCTAAATTTGTGCATCACTATACTAAAATTTTATATGGGTATATACGTATATACCTTGAAATTAAATGTATGTTAAAGATTGGGTGTTATGCTTGTTCTCTTATATATTCCTTGAATCAATTAGTTATAGGATCAATAATAAATAGCAGATTTGAATGTCCAAGCTTCTATGAAATTATAATCACAATTATAATACCCATGACTTGTGAATATATTCAATAATTAACTTCATATATTTTTGTCTAGGAAACAACAAAATCCCTCTGTGATTCCATTTATGACGCAGCATGCCCAAAACATTATACACACACATATACACAAAGGCCATTTAAATAAAATATTAGTAAAACTATTATTATAATATATTATATATATATTGATTTTTTGCACTATCTAAATAAAATCATGACATTTAACTATCAAATGAAATAAAAAGTCGCGTCGGAGGTCAGTAGATTTTGTAGTACATATTCCTGTGGTTGAAGGCAAACCTGGGAGATGATGTGATATTTTCATTTTTACTTTTAAAGTTTGAGAAGAAAAATTTCGAAGGCACTCATATTAAACACAATAAAACCATAACTTATCAAATTTGTTGCGGTCATATTTACACACTTTCCAAATCAAAATCATAGTAACATGAATAATCATATCATTTTCAAATAATTTAATTTAATTTAGAGTAGGCATAAAAAAATGTAGTAAGTCATCAAATATATCACTTACCTTAGTCTTATCGTGTTTAATCCTAATAATTGCATGGTAGATCCGAAAAATCACAGTTTTGACCTAAAATATGAAAAAATATATATAATTTTCTGAGCTTAATGGATCTAAATATACATATTTGAAATAAATATTAACCTTAAAACTTTTGATATTATGAATACCTTTACTTTCGGTATCATATTTGCGTGATTTTTAGAATGAGCGAAACCTCACCATGTGTGGTCCTAAATCAAAGAGCGCATTACCACGATCATAACACAATTTTGGAATTGAAAATCGTTGATTTATGTAAAAGTTATAGATTTCAGAAGTTTTTGTAGAAGTTTTGATAAAAGGAGGTTTATAGAAAAATAAAATAAGGTAAAATAAAGTGATGTAAAGAGATGGAGTATGGATGTGAACGTCCTGGAAGCCTAATACATCACACATATATATAGAGAGAGAGAGAGACTTGTGTGTGTGTTGGCTTTGTTTGGAGAAATCCAAATGTGGAGAAGACGTTTTGCAATTCCTTTAACAGGAATTAACTTGGAGAGCAAGGGGACCAATAACAGGAAAATTGAATATTTTTTAGATTCGATGAGACATACGATAAATATTTATTTAATAATATTTTTAGATGAAAACTTATATACCTATTATATTGAATATTTTGGACACTATGATATATTTAAATTTTTTGTTTGAAACTTTTATTTTTCAGCTTTAATATCTATTGTCCTAAATTATAATTTATTCTTTAAGGGTTTAAGTTATTGGTTTTTTTATATTTTAGGATCTAATTAATAAATCGTCCTTAATTTGACTTTATTTATATTTTATTATTATAAATTTACGGGATTGCACACTCTTCCCTCCTATGAAAGGATTTGTCCTCAAAACTTTTAGGGTTTAATTGGGTCCATGTATAATTACAGACACTTCTTTTTTAGTTCATTTTCAAGTTCCCAATTCGCTTCTTAGTCGTCTAAAGTGTCCATTCTACTGTACGTTCACGTGGTCGACACTTCTATTCTAAAACTCTTTTCTCTTAGTGTTCAAGATTCTTATAGGGTATTCTTAATACATTAGATCTAGTTGAATTTAACTAGATCCACTTCAAGAGCTATAATCGGTTCTGTAATGTATTTCCTTATCATAGAGTCACATAACACATTATGGTCTCCAAATAACTGTGGTGGTAAGGTAACCTTACATACCACTTTTTAACTCATTCTAAGATCTTGTAGGACCCAATGTATTGATGTCTCAACTTACCATCTATCCCAACCTGTTATTTTTTTATTTGGCTCACTTTCAATTATTACATGTTCATCTAACAAGATTCCATTTTATGTTTGAATTTCTCAAGCTTTTCTATCTATTTTTTGATTCCCTTATCTTATATCTTATCATCACACATTGTCTAAATCTTTTTTCCTTTTATCTCGGTTGTAATCATAATGGAAATGACAGCATTGTACCTTCTTGCATCTATATATCTAATCCCAACCATTTCGAGTCACTTGACCACTCTTATTAATTGATTTATTAGTATTCAATAATGTTAACATTGAGGGAGTAACCAAGCTTTATTTTTAACTTTAGAAACCTCCTTTCACTCTCATTGATTGATTTCCATTTGCCCTCTTATGTTGACTTGGTCAAAAGCTGAGCTATTATAAAAAAATCTCCTCACAAGACTTGAGTAATATCCAGTTAACTAGGACATTCCAACTTTCTATCATCGTTGTGACAAATTCCATACCAACACTACCTTTACTTTTTATGGGTCCATTGATACTCCACCATAAGGAATCATGTGCTCAAGATGCCCCTCAAATGTTTTGCTCACTCCTTTTCATTCCTCAATTATATCATCATCATTCATAAACACTACATGATCTTATCCAAGAAAATCCTAAAGATCCGACTCCTAAGGTCCACGAAGCTACATGAATATTCATCAAATCAAAAAACATTACCAAGAGCTTATAATATCTAATTTTAGGAATATCTCTTGACTTGACCTTAAGTTGATGATACAATGATTTTAGATCGATTTGTGAAAAGATATTTGCTCTTAATGGTTGATCAAATGATTTTCAATCCTTGATAATGAATATTTATTATAGTAACTTTGTTTGGCTCCTTGAAATTGATAACTAATCTCATCGATCCATCTTTCTTATGAACAAATAAAACATAAGGTTATAATAGTGATGTACTTGGTTGAATAAATTCTATATCCACAATTTTTCTCAATTGAATCTTTAATTGCTTAAGTCCTTCAAGCGTCAATATATGTGGTACCTTCAACCTTTGCTTAATACAAGGTGTCAAGTCAGTTGTAAAATGGATTTTCTATTCAGAAGCATACTAGATAATTCATTTCAAAACACCTCAAGAATTTTCTTCAACTTCAAATTGATCTTCCAATTCTGAGTATTCTTATCAAATTGAATTGTAGATAATCATAACATCTCATACAACCAACTCATGACTATGTTGCATTTAAAACCCTATCTTTAAACCGCACCCTTTCCAACAAAAATGTTGCTTTAGTCTTATCTTCCTCTTGATATAAAAAGGTGCTACTATCTCTCCCTCATAATCAACCTATCAATTATGAGGACATCATCCTCAGCCAACCTAAGATAATTACTACTTTCGGTTTTAGCAGTTGCTCCTCTACTAACTAAAGTACTTGACTTTAAGGAAACAATTAACACATGCATGCCCATTTCATTATGCCACACGACTCCTCAACTTATGGAAGGTGTATTGTCCTTGCATCAACCAAAGCATAAACAGGTCGAATAACATGTATGATGTTCTATAACGAAGTTTCTATTATATGATATTCACCTTCTACTAAGTCATATCTAATGATTGGAAACTTTAGACTTTTGTTTTTTCTTCTTTTGGGACTCTATTGATTATAAATACTCTTTTACATTCAATTATTACCTTTTTTTTTTTTATTAAACCATGTTTACTTGCTTTTGGATAATGCTTTGATATATCTTTCAAATAAGGATTTTATATTAACAAAAATAATTCCATAATGCCTTATATGATTAAAGCAAATCACTATAATTTTTTTTAAAAAACATGATGATATACATGACCAAAATATATTTGTCAAGCCTAGATTATTTGTTTTCTAGTTTAATTTCTTTTAATTTGATTAGTACTAAACCTTAACCCATTTGATATGAACCCTCCTTGACTAGGAACTAAAAGAAATTTTAATTTTTAAAAATGTTTTGGAGTCACCACCTAATTGAAATTAGGAAAAACTTATAAGTTAAGATCAATGGGTTGGTTGATCTTAATTTAGCTACTAGTCTACGAAAATTTTGATTTAAAGGCTATCCTGTTAAAACTATATGTGTAATATACAGAAAAATATTTTATAAAGAAGGGCAAAGGAATGTCATTTGTTAATTAAGGAGAGGGAAATTTTGGTCATTCCTAATAAATGATAGATAATAATCATCCTCACATTGATGATGATCAACAAGTCTTTAAAAATAGTAAATCTTCAAAAAATTATGATAAAGGGCAAAAGCTGTCATATGTTGAAAAATAAGAGGGTTTCATGGTCCATCCTTATAAGTTTTATTTATGTGTATTATATGGCAAGCATATAATACATGAGGTGTGTTTTCATTTACTGTGCTGTTTAAGAATTGAAGAATTTCTTGTCTTTTTATTTCAAAGTACTATTATAGAAATTGAAGGGTCATAAAAGTTTATTTATATCTTTACCCTATTCTCTTCTTTCTAAACCTGGAAACCTCTCTAAAAAGATCCATTGTGAGTTTTTCATCAAGAGGAGATCATGATTTTGGTTAAGTAAGAAGACCTAATCATGATTTTTTAAGGATTCAAGAAATCGACATCTTTCTTAGGATTCTGCTTGTGGTTTTTTGAAGGAGCTTTCGGGAAGAACCCTATTCTGATTCAAGATCTGTTTTTTCCAGATCTAATAGAATTTAGGATCAATTAAAGGTAGATCTATCTTAGAATTTGTAAATTCTCAATATTAGCAAATTATAGGATTATGATCGTAGTTAATTATTTGTTTGAAATTAAGGTTCTATTTAAGCGAGATCTGCACGTCTAGGTAAGTGTGGATCTAAACAAACCTTTATGGTTCTAAAATTATAGTCTTTTCTAGTAATTGTTTTATAAATTAAGAATATATATATTGAAGGAATTGTGGAGATAACTAAGAATTTTGGTGAAAGACACGTTTGAAGGTTTTACTGAATTGTGAACAAAAAGAACAGGTGTTGTTGATCTTTTTAGATCTGTGATTAGGAGTAAAATTTATGATATTAGGGTTAGGGTTGACATCATGATTACAATTGAATTTTAATTGCGATATATATTGATATACAGGAGTATTGTGAGATAAGGGTTCCATTTCAATTAAAGTTTCTGTTGAGTAGATTTGGATTGGAAGCAAATCCAGGTACGTCCTTACCTTGTTTGCTGCTTGTGCATGATAGGTTTAGAATTCATAACCTGATTGATGAATATACGACCTTAATTGAAATTGAGTGTTGGTTATGAGTGGTTTCGACTAGAGTAGAACTCATGGCAAGGCCATGGTGGAGGGTGATCTCTAGTGAGACAACCTAATGATCCTTGTGTGAGGTTGTCCTAAGTGGACTGTGCTTGAAGATGATTCTGGTAGATTAGGAGTCATGCTTTCAAGCTTTGGCTAGGCATGCAAACTTATATATGTATATATTATAATGTGTTTCGAAATCTGAGTTATTTCGGGTTTGGGTTTATATCATGAGTATTCCTAAACTGTGTTGGTTGCAGGCTAATGAAAAGATAAATTAATTTGTGCTTGTTGCATTAGAAATTATAAGTTGTATGTGATATTGTGTTATGTATGATCACGTGCATGTGCTTGTGGTTTGGATGTACTGGGCGTTTGTGCTCAATCCTTTATTTTATAGGTGCAGGTGATGATCCTATTATATATGATTTGTCGGGATATAATGTATATGTTGATGACGGGAAGCACGATAGTACAGATGACTATCCAGCTGATCATTAGGGATTTGGATGGAGACGTGTATGAGTACTTTTATTTTAGTAGAGACTTTATTTTGATGGATTAGTTTCATTAGAAGTTTTATTTGTAAAGACTTTTTATGTTCTTATGTTTTTAGATATCTTTAGTTATCGGATTATGTAATGGAATAACTTTTATGAAATTGAAGATGTTTATTTTAGAGAGTTTTGATGATGTTCTATCTATTGTGGTTTAGTAATAGCCTTGGCGTATGCCTTTGAAGAGAGGACACGTGGCGGGTTGTAGATGCCTTTGATTTAGGGCGTTACAATATGGTTGCCACTTGAAATTCATAAATTATATATTTATCCTTTTAGTGCTAAAAAATGAATCAAATTTCATGAATTCCTAAATTCACAATTTTTATATACGAATTGATGACAAGACCATTTAATGTTTACAATAAACTAATTAATTCAAACTAAAGCTTTCACTACTCCTGAGTCAACCTATGGCCTTAATTTTCCTCAATTTGGCTCAGATTGGGATGAATTTTGAAAAAGATCGAAATTGAAAATCCTAGAACTCGAAAATTTGATTCAAAGCCTACTAGATGAAATGGACACTTAATTTGTGTTTTGGATGCTTCTAATGGGTGTGGATGATCTTAATAGTGTATTAGACTCCTATTTATAGTGTTTGGATGTCGAATTAGGTGGTGGTAGTTCAAAAATCGGGGTTAATGGTTCACGTGCAAATCTGACCTTCTATAACGTGTGTGTGGATTTCGAGCTTTGATGATCTTTTGAAAGGATGATAAAGTTCAAATAAGGATATCTAGAAGCTAAGGTAGGTTGGATTCAAATTTCGCAAAGTTGCCTTCGCACATAGGAATAAATTTTCATGACCTTTGGATCCAAAATCGAACACCAAATCATCAACTATAGGGTTAGTTTTTTATTTAAATCCTAAGTGTTCCATGCCATCTTTAAATCCCCTCTCTTAATTTGATCAAAATTGAAAGAAAGATCGATAAAAAATGAGCTTGAACATGCAATATCACACAAGAAAAGTTGAGCTCTAGAGGAAGAAGATGACATGCGTGCACCGCACACATGCCATATGCGTGACATGCACAACGCGTGTAATACACGTGGCTGGTTGAATATAAAATCCATATGCTCGTGCGGATTCGAACCTTGGTCTCCTACATTTGTGTGTATGTGCTTATCCATCAGGCCATTGGCTTGTGCTTCAATTATTTTGGTCACTCAAATAAAATTTGAGTGACCTGGACTGAGCCAAAATATGATTTTTTTTTCACTTTTTTCATATTATTATTTTAAAATTCTTTTCTTTTCTTTTGAGTTATTTGACATTATTTTTTATTATTATTTTTTATTTATATGTCTTCTCTTTTTTATTTTCTTACACATATTCTATTTTTTATCTATTATATTATTATTTTTGTTTGTTTTTGTCTTGTTATTATTATTTCTGGGGCAAAAATGAGGTGTCTACAATATTACATTATTATATGTTTACAAAACATTTTCTCTAATAGACTATATATATATATATATATATATTAAAATATCAAAAAACTTATGTAAATTAAATTACTACACATATACATATAATTTGTATAAAAGCTTTACCTTTACGTAAATATGTGCTGAACATATTTGGATAAAACAATGTATAAGTATATAAGTATGACTAATATATAATCTTCCAAAAATATAAATAATACTTAATCATGTATATTTTCAAAATATTGTCTCAATACACTACCTATAGAAATATTAACAATAAATAGTGATTTACACACCTATAGATATGTAGATATATTTATTACACTAAAATATCTTTATAACAAAAATTAACCTTCATTAGAGATATACCATTATCAATTTCTTTAGGGTCCATTTGGATTTTATTCTGCAGAAGGTCTAATCGAATCTTAAACTAAACAAATTCATTGGTTTTTTTTTTCCCCATTTACTTCATCCTATTGGGGTTACCGAGTTTTTAAAAAGACGTTTCATCCTCTAAGCTTTGCTATCATGCTCTTTAAATAGTTATACTTTCTTTTTTTTTTTTTTTTCCTCATTTTACCTTTTGGGATTCCGATTGTCATTTCATGTGCAACCTATGAATCTTGAATAAGGTCATAGAAATTTTTGGATCGATATATTGTGTGAGATATTTGGATTTGATGGTAGGCTATAGTGATATATATATATATTAATATATATATAATCTAAAATCTAATTCTTTTAATTCAAAATATTACTAATCTACCCAGGTTCTATCTTGTCTCACTGTTTGATAGGTTGCTCCTATCTATGACCACCTAAAGCTCTGATACCAACTGCAATGACCCCAAAAGGGTAGAAAACACTAAATGCAGTCATACAACGTCTGAACCTGTTACATGAAAGCTGCTTCGTGAGGCAGAGATCATAGAACTTTACCTAAATATTTAATTATTTTATCAAATTATAATTTACATATACATTTTTTAACATGAAAATAATTATGGAATCTTGACTTCTTACAAATCGGCAAAATCGTAGAGAGTTGGTATCCCCTATCAAGTAGTAAAATAGGTAGCTTATGCTAGTTCAAGAAAAAGAAAATCTATCCAAGACTATAATATTTTAATTATCACCTATATTATTACTTGGCTATCTAGGCTCCTGTAAAAACTACGTGGAGTTAAATAGCACTCATTCACACTTAACCTATCCCATCTTTTTTTATGAGGTTACCTACAACAGTGAGATGGGAGTGCAATATTCTCATCTACTGCAAGCATAAGCAAGTTATTAATCATATTCTATGCATGACCAGCGTATGCAATGCATCATCGCATGTGGTCTTCCGATAATCAGCATGAAGTCTAGGGTATAATCCCTCACTTAACTTAGGTTAGGGAATCAGTAGTTCCATAAGTATCTAGGTCATCCAACCAACTTCTTTTATCTCATAAGTTCCAAGGTACCTTAAATGTAGCCTTGCTTAGAATACCTTAAATGCAGTGTTAACATGGAATATTCAAAATAGTTCTCTTGATACTTCGGATACCTTAAATGCAGTTCTAACATGGAATGTCCAAAATAGTTCTCTCAGGATACCTTAAATACAACCCCAAGTCCATAAAACTCACGAAAAGACCCACAACAATGGATAGTTCAAAAAACTTTGATAATATGTGACTTCCCTATATCTTTTAATTCGTATTATCAAAGCAGGAATTCTTAAAAATGCTTATAAGAAGATTTCAATGAAACTTATATTCAAAAAAAATTTCTTAATATTAGCGAATACCTCAAATGCAGTTTGGAGAAAGCTTAGGATACCTTAAATGCAATCCTAAGCTAACTTAAATTTCCTCCTTATCCACGTGTGACAGTGATGGTCTTAAATGATGCAAGACACCATGTAATGTATGTTAGATTTTATTATATCTCGATATTCATTAATAGGTTCAAGGTCACCAATCATAATACAATTCAAACAACACATATAAAACACATATAATATGCAAAAGTGGACACTTTGATAAATGATTAAACTCATATCACCATTTTAACGGTCAAGCAAATTCAAAGACAAGGTAATAATCATAAGTTTTTATTTTAAGAACAAGCTAGGTTCTTATTGACATGAAAATCAACATGTAAGACTTAAATTAACATATGTATGATAGTTCATATACCACGATTATATTGAAATTAAAATGGATAATTTATCTTTCACTTAAATTATAAAATGAGATCTATAAATTTTGCATCACTATACTAAAATTTTATATCTGACGCAGCGTAAAGCGTTCAAAGATCAAAATTTGCAATAACAATGCAAACTTTATGAGAGAATTTCTCAATAAGAAATTTGAAATATCAAAAGTTAGTAATAATCTATACAAAGGGTTACAATGCCATTTATATGGCTTGAATACGACCTTTAAGTCTCCTAAAATAAATGAAACAGAAACGTCAAAATAAATTAAATCAGCAAGTCGGTCTGCCTCCTATAGCTTGGTCTTCCTCTGTTGCTTCTTCAATAACTCTAAGCCATCCAAGTACTTATTCACGATCCCGTCCACATCAGTCTCCTCCACTTGAACAAGACTCGTCGTCGAGTCGTTGAATAGGTCGGATAGAGAACATCTCCAGAATCATGAAACTTTGATAAATCTGCCACATTGAATGTTTTAGAAATACCGTAGCTGTCAGGAAAATCCACTATATATTCATTATCATTTATGCATTGCAGCACTATATAAGGACCATACTTCTTTGGCTTACGCTTGTTGTAGGTTCCTACAGGAAATCTCTCCTTGTGCAAGAAAACCATAACCTGATCACCCTCTTGAAATATTTCACGCCTTCAATGTTTATCAGCAGCTTGCTTATAGCATTGATTGGCTTCTTCCAACCTTTGCTTTACTTCTTTCTGAACATCTACCACTTGCTCCATCATATGCTTTGCTGGAATATTTATACTCTCTTATTTAGGCAATTTATGTAAATCAAGAGTGTGCTGTGATACCTTAGTGTAGACAACTAAAAAAGGAGATCTTCTTGTAGCACTGTGAACAGCACTATTATAGGCGAACTCAACCTGAGGAAGGATGATGTCCCATTGCTTCGGCTTATCACCACTAAGACTACGAACCAGATTTCCCAAAGTTCGATTAACCACTTCCGTCTGACCATCAGTTTGTGGATGAGCTGTGCTGCTAAATTGTAAAGATGAATCAAATAGCTTCCACAATGTTCTCCAAATGACTCAGAAATTTGCTATCCTGATCTGAAGTGATGGTATTGGGAACTTTATGTAAACGAACAATTTCCTCGAAGAACAATCTCACACCAACCGCATTAGTAGTTTTTCTGCAAGGAATGGAGTGTGCATTTTGGAAAACCGATCAACAATTACAAAAACAGAATCGAATCCTCTCTATGTACACGGCAATCCCAGCACAAAATCCATGGACAAATCTTCCCAAATGTGTTCAGGCAGTGGTAAAGGCATGTATAGACCAGTATTTTTGGAATGCCCCTTTGATCTCTGATAAACATAACACTTCTCTACAAATCTGCTCACAACTCGTCTGAGTTGTGGCCAATAAAACCTCTTGTTCACTGCTGCCAAAGTTTTATCAAGCCCTAAATGACTAGACAATCCACCCCATGAAGATCACTAATCACCTTCTCTCTCAATGAAGTTTTTAGCAAACATAATTGATTCTCATGCATCAAATAACTATCAGATAAATAAAAACTAGAAACAGAATGATTATTTGATCCCTAGTGCCATATGTCAGAAAAATTCTCATCTTTGGCATATTCATCTTTAAGCTGCTTAAACCCCAAAATATCCTGACTCAAAGTCATCAACAAAGAAGCTCACCTACTTAAAGCATCTGCAACTTTATTCTGAGCTCCAGATTTGTGTCTTAATTTGAATGGAAACTTCTATAGAAATTGAAACCATCTGGCATGCATGTCAGTACTTATCATCTTTTGACTATTCAGATACTTTAAAGCTTCATGATCTGAAAATAACACAAATTCCTTTCTAATCAAGTAATGCTCCCAGGTTTTAAGTGCACACACTACAGAATAAAACTCTTTATCATAAGTGCTCTACTTTCGTATGGGATTACTAAGTTTCTCACTAAAAAAAGCAATTGGCCTCTTCATCTGAGATAGAACCACTCCTATGCCCACTCCACTGGCATCACAATCCACTTCGAACAACTTCTCAAAGTCTGGGAAAGCAAGTACCAGTGCTGTACTCAATTTTTCTTTTAATATTGCAAAACTAAAAGCTGCTTCTTCAGTCCACAGGAACTTCCCTTTCTTGAGACACTCTGTTATAGGTGCAGCAATAGTGTTAAAATTCCTGATAAACCAACGATAGAAAGTTGCTAAGCCATGAAAGCTTCGCAACTCAGAGACATTTTTAGGAGTAGGTCATTCTCTAATTACTTGCACCTTTGTTTCATCAACCCAAACACCATCAGCCAAAACAACATAACCTAGAAAAAGTAACTTATTTGTCATGAAACTACACTTCTTAAGATTAATATATAATTTATTCTCCTGCAGGGCTATCAGTACACTCTTCAAATGCAACAAGTGTTCATCTTCTCATGTTATAGATCAAAATATCATCAAAATACACCACTACAAATTTACCCATAAAAGGTTTTAATACCTACTACATTAGTCGCATGAACGTGTTGGGAGCATTGGATAACCCAGATGGCATGATTAAGTACTCATGTAAACCCTCCTTCATCTTAAAGGCGGTCTTCCATTCATCACCAAGCCGAATTCTATTTTAATGGTATCCATTCTTCAAATCTATTTTGGAAAACTATTTAGCTTCATGTAGCCTATCAAGCATGTCATCCAATCGTGGTATTGGAAATTTGTATCCCACAGTTATCCTATTTATAGCCCTGCCATCCACACGCATTCTCTAACTCCCATCTTTCTTGGGTGTCAACAAAGCAAGCACTGCACATGGGCTCAAACTCTCTTGGATCAAATCCTTTTTCAATAACTCCTCAACCTTCTCTTTAAGAATCTCACTCTCTCTCTGGTTCATCCTGTAATGTGAAAGATTAGGAAGGTTGGCTCCAGGAATAAAGTCTATTTGGTGCTAAATGTCCCTCAATGGTGGCAACCCAGCTGGTATGTCATCTGGCATCAATTCCTTGAATTCCTATAGCGAAGGGCGAACTAATTCAGGTTGCTCCTCCACCTACAACTCAACATCATTCATCAGAACCTGTTTCACAATTAAGGCATGCACTTGCCTAGTTTCTTTCATCTCAGCCCCAAAATCCTTCACCATAGACAAAAACATACTCTTATCTGGTAAAGAAGTCTTGTCTTTCAATGGTAGCAAAGTGTATTTCACTCCTTCCCTTTCTAATTTATACACATTACTCTTTCCTAAATGTTGTGCATCAACATCATGTTGCCAAGGCCTACCAAACAGGAGGTGGCACATGTCCATATCAACTATATCACAATACACAACATCATTAGACTTACCTATGGAGAATAGAACCTTGTAGCGTTCCGTCACTTCAATTTTTCCAGCGGTGATTTAATCCATCCCAAAGTATAGGGATTTGGATGTTTCCCTACATGGCAATCTCAATTTTTGAACTATCTTCTTTCCTATTATATTTTCACAACTACTGCTATCAACAATCACACCAAACACCTTACCATCGATAGTACATCTAGTTTTGAACAATTGGTGGCGCTAGGTATGATCTTTAGCCTTTGGTGTCGCATCAACCTTCGAACAACATACACTCCCTCTTCTTCATCATCATATTCCTCCTCCTCATCTCCATCGGCTTCACAACAGATGTCTTCATCACCCTCTTCTTTTTCTACAATATAAACGGTCTTCCTCTTAGGACATTCATTTGATCTATGCCCCGGTTAACCACAACGAAAGCACTTCTCCACCATGGGTTTCGCATAAGGATTATCCATCTTCTTGCCTTCTTTATCCTATCCCTCATTCATAGGATGTTTTCCTGCAACTTTATCCTATGGGGATTTGTTCTTTACATTGAATCCATAATTCGTTTGGTCCTCTACCTCTTTGCCCTTCTCCTTTGACCAAGTAGTAGATCTATATCCCCTATAGTTTCTATTTCCACGCTCTTGCTACATCAATTCAACCCTCAGTGCTATATTCTTTGCCTCACTCAAGGTGCGAATTACCTGGACCCCAATCCTATCCCGCAGGGTTGGTTTCAATCCTTCCAAATACTAAGCCACCTGCTGACCTTCAGATTCTATAAGATTATTTCTTTATGTTAACCTCATAAATTCAGCAGTAAACTAATGGATAGATTTATTTCTTTGCCGGCACCTTTGATACTGTCGAAACAAAATATACTCATAATCGGTGGTAGGAATTCTAATTTCATTAAATACTTCATGCGGTACCAAGTGTGAACCGGACCATTTCCTTCTCGTTCTCGCCTATATTGAATTCGCTCCCACCATACAGAAGTCATTCCCTTTAATCGACATGCCACTAACCTGACTTTTCTTTCAGGAGGAGTCTCCGCATAATCAAAGAACCGATCTACATCAGCAACCCAATCTAAAAACTCTTCAATTCCAAGATTTCTATTAAAATATGGGATGTCAACTTTCAATGAAAAGTCTCCACCATCCCGATCATCGTAACCATCTCTTCTGTACTCGCTATATCGCTGATGTCGAAAATTTCCAGTATCTCTATCGTCATAATCATTCCGTCTTCGACCATCATATGGTGGATTGCGAGTGAACCGAGGTGGTTCTACATCGCTCTCTTTAGAATTTTTATCATAGATAAGTTGTCTACGGGCAGGGTTTGGATTGTCAATAGGTTTCCCATGAGCTACAACATCCCCTTGTCTTCTATTGTTATCCCATCTCCTGTTTGCACCAATTTCCAAAGCAACCAGACGATCCACAATCTCATCAAGACGATCCTTGAAATGCTGGAATCTGTGATCCATTCGTTGCTTTAGACGTCGCTCCAATCGTTGCAACTCCTCGTCCTCCTAAGAGGCTCCACCCTCCTGAAAACCATCACGGAGAGCACCGCTATCACTATAGGTAGTCATCCTTACTCTGATACCACCTAACGCAGTGTAAAGCGTTCAAAGATCAAAATTTGCAATAACAATGCAAACTTTATGAGAGAATTTCTCAATAAGGAATTTCAAATATCAAAAGTTAATAATAATTTGTACAAAGGGTTACAATGTAATTTATATGGCTTGAATACGACCTTTAATTCCCTTAAAATAAATGAAACAGAAACGTCAAAATAAATGAAACCAAAATGTCAAAATAAATGAAACAAAAATGTCAAAATAAATGAAACAGAAACGATAAAATAAATGAAATAGAAACATCAAAATAAATTAAATCGGCAAGCCGGTCCTTCTCCTATAGCTTGGTCTTCCCCCGTTGCTTCTTTGACAACTCTAAGCCATACAAGTACTTGTTCGCGATCCCATCCACATCAATATCAGTATATGTATATACCTTGAAATTAAATGCCTATCAAAGATTGGGTGCTATGCTTGTTCTCTTATATATACCTCAAATCAATTAGTTTAGGATCCCATAATAAATGGCACATATTTGAATGTCAAGCATTTATGAAATTATAATCACTCAATTATAATACCCCATGACATGTGAATATATTCAATAATTAACTTTATATACCATTTATGAAGCAACACGCCCCAGCACATATACACACACATATACACAGAGGCCATTTAAATACAATATTAGTAAAAATATATATTACATATATTGAATTTTGCACCATCTAAATAAAATCATGACATTTAACTAACAAATGAAATGAAAAGTCGCATCAGTGGATTTTACGGTACATGTTCCTATGCTTGAAGGCAAACCTCGGAGGTGATATGATATTTTCATTTTTACTTTTAAAGTTTGAGAAGGAAAATTTCGAAGCTACTCATATTAAATACAATAAAACCATAACTTATCAAATTTGTTGCAGTCATATTTACACACTTTCTTTTGAGAAGGAAAATTTCGAAGCTACTCATATTAAATACAATAAAACCATAACTTATCAAATTTGTTGCAGTCATATTTACACACTTTCTAGATCAAAATCACAGTAACATGTATAATCATATCGTTTTCAAATAATTTAATTTAATTTCTAACAAGCATAAAAAGAATGTAATAAGTCATCAAATATCCCACTCACCTTAGCCTTATTGTGTTTAGTTCTGATAACTGCACGGTAGATCCAAAAAATCAAAGTTCCGACCTAAAATATGAAAGAAATATAATTTTCTAAGCTTAATGTATCTAAATATACATATTTGAAATAAAGATTAATATTTGAACTTTTAATATTATGAAAACTTTTACTTTCAATATCATTTGCATGATTTTTCGAGTAGGCGAAACTTTATCATGTGTGGTCTTCAATTGAAGAGCGCATTGCCACAGTCATAACATAATATTTGGAATTGAAAATAGTTGATGCATGTAAAAGTTTTGGATTTTAGAAGTTTTGTGGATGTTTTGATAAAAAGAGGTTTAAAGAAAAATAAAATAAAATAAGGTAAAATAAAGTGAAGTATAGAGATGGAGTACGGATGTGAACATCTTGGAAGCCTAATGCGCGCGCGCGCACACTTGTGTGTGTTGGCTTTGTATGGAGAAATCCAAACTTGGAGAAGACATTTTGCAAGTCCTTCCATAGGAATTAACTTGGACAGTAAGAGGACTATTATAAGAAATTTGAATATTTTTTAGATTCGATGACACGTATGATAAATATCTATTTAATAATATTTTTGGATGAAAACTTATATACCAATTATATTGAATATATCGGATACTATGATAAATCTAAAATTTTTATTTGAAGACTTTTATTTTCTAGCTTTAATATATGTTATCCTAAGTTATAATTTATTCATTAAGGATTTAAGTTATTTGATTTTTTAGGATCTAATTAATAATTAAATTTTCCTTAATTTGACTTTATTTATATTTTATTATTATAATTTTATGGGGTTTTAAAATATGAGTGGCTGGTTATACTGTTTGGATTATCGAATGCATCTAGCACATTCATATGGGTGATGAATCAAGTTCTGAGGTCCCTCATTGGCAAGTGTATTGTTGTGTACTTTAATGACATGCTGATATATAGTGTTAATCCAGAACAGCATCTCTAGCACTTGCGGGAAGTTCTTAGTGTATTACATAGAGAAAAGCTTTACGGTGCCATGAAGAAATGTGTGTTCATGACTTTTGAGGTACTTTTCCTTGGTTATGTGATTTCTACCTAAGGTTTGTAGGTTGATAAATTCAAGGTATAAGCAGTTAGACGGTGACCCAGACCTGTGACACTAACTGAGGTCAGAAGCTTCCATGGTCTAGCTTCATTTTATAGAAGGTTTATACCTCCTTTTAGCTGTATCATGGCTCTCATCATCGACTGTATGAAGGTAGAAAATTTATGTAGACTGACGAGGTAGAAGAGGCAAATTAAAGAGCCTTTAATGGCAACCCCAATTTCAATACTATCAGATTTTCACCAATCGATTGAACTATATCCGGATGCCTCCAAAGTTAAGATTGGCGTAGTCTTGAGCCAGAATAGCATGCCAATTGCCTTTTTCAGTGAGAAACTGGTAAGAGCGAACTTAAGGTACAGTACTTATAATGTAGAATTTTATGTTGTAGTGCAAGCTATGAAACATTGGTGTCATTACTTGTTTCATAAAGAATTCATCTTATACACTAACCATGAATTTTTGAAGCACCTACACAGTTAGGATAAGGTGTTAGGCCCACATGCATTATTAGTGGCTTATCTGGAGTATTTCACTTTTGTGGTGAAACAAAAGAGTGGTATTACCAATCGAGTTGTTGATGCACTGAGTTGGTATAGAAGTCTTCTGAGCAAATGACTATTGAGGTACATGGTTTTAGCTCTTTTTCTAAATTAATTGAAGTGATCCTTTCTTTTTTGTTATACTTGTGAGAGTTAGAGCTAATGAGAGAACATAATATTTGTTGCAAGATGGGTTTCTCTTCAAAGGCAATTAACTGTGCATCCTAGACAGCAATTTAAGGGCCCAAATCATTAAAAGCTACATGGTAAACGTCATGTGGGAAGAGATAGAACTTTGCAGTTGGTACAAGCATCTTCTTTCTAGCTGACCATATGCAAAGAAGTAAAGAGATATGTGAAAGGTGGAGAGTCTGCCAAGTGTCCAAAAGGATATATACCAATGAAGGGTTATATGTTATAGCCCATTCCTTCACAGTCATGGGTAGAAGTGAGCATAGACTTCGTTCTAGGCTTGCCGCATGCTCAATGGGGTCATGACTCCATGGTTGTGCTAGTAGATAGATTCTTTTAGATAGTGCACTTCATTCCATGCAAGAAGACCACAAATGCTATGCGTGTTACACGGTTATACTTTTAGGAGGCATATTGGTTACATGGATACTCTACTACTATCGTTTCTGATAGGGAAACTCGGTTTCTCAATCACTTTTGAATTTCAGTAGTGCCTATCATTCGTAAATAGATGGGCAAACTAAGGTGGTGAAAATATCATTAGGAAACCTGTTGAGGAACTTAATGGTGAACATGTGATGAGCTAGGATCAAAAGTTGAGCCAAGTTGAGTTCTCACATAATCATGCTATCAACCACCGTACTTGGTTTACTCTATTACTCCCTAGAGTCCACTTGAATTATTTCTGTGCCAAATAGAACCACGATTCATGGGAAGGCAGCAGACAATGTACACAACCTGTAGGAGGTTCATAAAACGGTTCATGGCCACTTAAGAAAAGTTGTGGTAAATACAAAGAAGTTGATGACAAGAAGAGACAACACATGGAGTTTGATGTTGGAAATAGTGTAAGCTATCCTTACTAAAGATCGATTCTCTGTTGGTGACTATAACAAGTTCTCTACTAGAAAGATAAGACCAATAGAGATCTTTAAGAAGATCAGTTCAAATGCTTACAAATTGAAAATGCCTAGCCATATTCGACTTGCAGATGTATTTAATCTGAAGCTTCTCATCTCAAACACTAGTGATATCTTGGACGAAGACAATTCAAGGGCAAATTATGTCAACCCAAGGGAGAATGGTGTGGTGGAGATAGTGGCGAATAGGTATCAAGGGAAGTGGGATAGAAACAAGTTTGTTACTATTAGTTGATCTAAAGACCCTATCTCAAAGGAAACAAGCTAACTCGAAGAAATCACTGCTTTAGGTAATGAGCTAGGCCAGTTTTGGGGCAAATTCATTCGTTTATAGTCTAAAACTGGCATTTTTAGTATTTTTTAAAAGTTTTTTTTTTTTTCTTATAACTCTTTATAGACTTATCAGTTTTGCATGCCGTCTATGGCTTTTTACTTGTCCTTATAAGTACTTCATTTTAGAGCCTTTTTTATTTTTGGTAGTTTCAATTCTATTTTTTGTAGCTTTCAAGGTTGTCTATATCGTATGCCCTAGTGCATAGAACACTTCAGTTATCATTTTTAGCAAAGTTTTTTAGATTCATCATTGCTCTTGTTTTCTTAAAACTCGAAATTATATCACATTTCGACTTTTGATGCCATTAGCCTAGGTATTCCTAGAATCAGTAGGCTATTAAAGATTGTTATTCTGGTATTCCATGGGATCAACAGAATTGTGATATTTTCACATTGTGCACTGCGTCACTGATTAATATCTCAAATAACTAAAAAAGAGTACATAAGTTTTAGATGGGGTATTAGGATGGAATGAATACTAAAGGCATCCATGGTCAATTTACCATCTAAATGGTATCGCCAATAATGTTGGTATTAGACTTGGAACATCAAAAATGTGTCGAGAAAGAAAGGACATCATATTCATGTTACTAATTTAATTAAAGTGTTCTTGGCTTTCAAAAGTTGTAGCCATTTGAATAATTGTGTTGATAGTTTTGGATGAGTAAAGGAGATGAAAATCTCATTTTATATTCCAGTAGTTGACATGATCGTAATTAAGTAATAAAAGTCAATATATTGTGCACTGCTATTAAAGATTGTTATTCACAATACAAGAATATCGAAACCAGTGTAAGTGTGATAAGTTAGTGAAGAAAAATTAAAAAAAAAATAGATTTCATCATAACATATATGGAGATTATGTCTTTTGCAAGGCACGGTATGGTTTGTTTAGGTTCACCCCTCAAATCGAATCGATCCATATATAACAGTTCAGATTTTCTTTTTAAATCCAAACCTAACTGTACATTTTGCTTCATAAATTTTTCAAATTGGAAAAAAAAAAAGGTTTGGTTTGCAATTCAAACTTTTTTTATTTTTATAAATTAAAGTACATTATATTGAGATATTTCAATTACATATTTCTTATCTTTAATGTAAATACAAATAATATTATTAAATTTAATTATTCACTTAAATAAATATGTAAAACTTATAATTGGGAGAGATTTCATCCATTATAAAGCATAATCATATACTACTCTCATTCTCTTGAATTGTCCTAAACTATAATGAAATACAAGACTCAATAAAATTAGAAAATATTGTCCCAATATGAGGTACAAATTTCAATTCGTAGTATTTTTTAACCAACACATTATCAATTACACAAACCAATAATTGATTAGATAATAAAAATGGACTAATCAATAAGACAATGAAAAAGGAGGGAAAAAAAAGGTTCATAATACTAATTGAAATACCCAAAAATTTCAGTGCTTAGTTAATTAGATATTAATAGATAATTAGTATAGAATACAAATAATTTTGAACCTTAATCTCAATTTAGTTTAGACACGAGTCAAAAACTTACCAACTATACACCTATGACTATAGATATCAAGTGTAGTAAGAGATGATTAATTTTTAGGTTCTATTAAATAGTAAACAATAGTTTAAAGATGAATCGCTAGGATTGAAATATATGCGACAGAAATAAAAACTTATTAATATCTACTAACTAGAGATCGAATGAAAATTCTGAATACGTAATCATGAAACTTAGAATTTTTTGGATCTATTGAGTATAATATCCTAATTTGACCTATCAGGCCTAGAAAACTTAATTGCATAAGTGAAAACCCTAAAATAATTAGAAAATTTAACATAATTGCATTAGAAAATGGATTTAATAGAAAATAGAGATTTTAATATAACAAATACCCATTTTAACCTATCAAATTACTTTAATTTTCTATCTCTAACATACCAAGCTACTCAATCCCTTTTAATTATAGATTTGAAGCCAATTTCTTAAGTTGAATCACCTAAATTCCTAATTCACAAAAATTGAACCTAACTAAAGTTCACAAGTTCAACCACCTAAACCCTAAATACTCAATTTACCTATTTTAACCAAAATTCCAACACCTTAATTCCTAGAACTTCAAATCTAAATTTTTTGTTAAACCACTAAATTCCTAAACTTAAGCTAGATGTTAATTTCTCACTAATCAAATTCCTAAGCTAAATGCTAATTCAATTTAGCAAACTCTACTTCTAAATTCTCTTGCCTATTTTAACAAATTCAAATTATTGAATGCTTTCTACTTGTCAAATTAAATTTAATTCATCAGGTTAAATCACCTAAACCCCTAAACATTCAATTTAGCCATTTTAGCCTAAATTCTAACTCTTTAAATCTTAAAAATTTAAAACTAAATATTTGCTTTCAAATATCAATTCATGAGCCCCTAAAATCCTAAATTCAAGTAAGATATTAATTTTCCTTTAATTAGATTTCCTAGATTCAATTCTAATGCCAATTAGCTATTTCTTTTTCTCACTTCTTAAATTCAATTCTAAAAGCCTGTAGCCTAAAGCCTAATCCATCATCTAAAAGTCCAAGCTCATTAACCTAAGTTCAAGCCCATATTAAGAAGCCCACAATTGAAAGTCAAAGCCCATATTCAAAAAGTCCACAATTGAAATTTAAAGCCATAAGCCCATGAATCAAAGCCCACAAGTCCATAAGATAACATTAGCTATCATGTACTACTATATACCTTACAATTCCCTAATTTCTAGAGAATTCAACAAGTGATATAAACAAAATGACCTTAACCAATTCTTGAGAATTCTACACTTATGAGAAGAGCAAAATGCCCCTAAACTAATCAAATAAAATGACTAAATTGCTCCTAACCCTAGAAATAATTAGAAAACACAAAATGATATAGATACCCCTTTAGAACACCCTAATCTCTCTCTTGTAGTAGCACCCAAATCCATCAAATTCTCAAGAAAAACTCTCTTAAAACACATAAAAAATCCTATAAAAATTCTACAACAATTTCTCTTCAAATCAAGCTTCCAATAGGTAAGGAAATCAATTCTTTTTTCATCATCTAATTACTTAATTCCTTCCTTAAAATCTTAATGAAATTTAGATTCATATAAATTACTAAAAATAAACTTAGATTTAAGCATTGATTGATATATGTATATACAAGCATGAAAACCAAACTATGCACATGTATATGTATGTATGTTAGAAATTTAAGTATTTGAAATTATTATATGTTTATATATATATGTGTGTGTATGGGTGTGTACGAATATATATTTGTTATATGTTGAATTGATATTTTTTATTGAAATGAAATCATCAAATAAATATATGTATATACTAAACATAAATTCTATTGAAATATATAAGTATGTACGTTAATGTTGATATGCTGGAACTTTTGGAAAAATTGTGTTATTGATATTGATTTGAGTTATGATTTATGATTCAAGTTGTAAAATATAAATCTAAGTATATTAGATAATAAAACATAGAATAAACATTTTTATGATTTAGATATGCTAAAAATCAATTTATATGCATATATATGCAATCTAAATAGCTTGAGTTGTTAAATTTAAATAAAATATTAAATGAATTTATTTTTGGATGAAATTTATAAAATGATAGTTTAACATGTTTATATATAAACTAAAAATTTTCATGATTTTTGAAATAAATTTGCTATTTTTAAAAATTAAATTACCAAATAGCAAAATAGTGCCAAATAATGTTTCGGTAAGTAGTGGTGACGTGAATGTATAGGGCTGAATTGGTCACTATTTCTTCTTCTTTTTGGATGAAACTATAGTGGTTTTAAAGCTTAAGAAGTCTACTTTAATGTGGTATAAATAACCGGTCGGCTTGATGGTCAAATTTGAATGAACCAATTGGTCGTTATTGTGAATCCCCTGTTTAGACAGTTTTATGTTAATTAAATTTAAAACCCTAATTAACTAATTACTTTAGGCCATGTGAACTTATGAACATGTAAAACAATGTGTTGGATAGTTTATATAAAAAAAAAATGAGCTTATGAACCCATATTTAAGATAGTGAACCATTTATTAAAGTTAGGTGCACACTAGTTTTTTATAGAAATGAAATATTAAAATTTAAGGTAAATTAATTCTAATTAAATAAATATAAAATAAATGTAAATAATGTATTCACGTATTAAAATATGAATTTTAAGATGGATAATTAATTATTTTGATTTGAGGAAATTATTTAATAAAATATGTATTAATATGGCATTATAAGATAGTATAAATATAATAGGAAACTAGTTTATATTCCTTAGCACATTTAGAGGTAAAAATGGATTATGAATAATATAAATAGAGTAGTTATATTTTAAATGAGTTTTTACTTAATAAGAGTTTTAGATTGAATATAGGATATGTTATTGAAATTACCATTTTAAGGACCTAATTACCATAAAATGGGTTTAGTAGATTAAGTTAAATATAAGATGCACTTGATTGATTAATTCTATCTAACTTGGCTAAATTAAGCTAATATAGATTCATTAACTAATATTGGCTGAGTAAATTCTTCAATGACTAACAATTTATATTTAGCAATTAATCTAACTAGTAAACTCTTATAAGACCATTTTAACATGTAATTTGGCTTAGATATAATATAATTGTACCATGAGTAGACCATGAATAATAGAAGGAATATGTTATTTTAAATATATATTTGCTAGAAAAATGAGTTTGATATAAGTTGATAATTGATTTAAATGTTTATATGAATTAATCTCTTAAATAAATATTTTTATGAGTCTACCGACTGCTTTACCTTCTGAAGTATCTTCTGGTTTATTTTCTATTTTTTGAGAGTACAGATTTTGTATTAGGTACACAATGACTTGTGGTGTTGCTTGTTAGGATTGACATCTTAAATAAATTAATACTTAACGATGGCCTTAATAATTACTTGTTGCTTGTACATGGTCGTTTAACCCGGTCCGAGGAGTGACAACCTTGCTAAGCAATGCTAGCATGATAGGCAAGCGCTTAGGCCACCCCCATCATTAAAATTAGAAAAATGATGGTCATCAATGACTCGACAAGTAGCTGATAAGGGGAACATATCGAGGTCATGTTTATTCACATTGGAGAGAAGTTATATTAAGCATTTTAATATATGGGCTCTGTTATTTTGCTTAATCACAATGGACTAGTATAGATAAACATGAGTAACGGTTGTGAACCTTAAACGGGGCTATTTACTAGATATTCCTCTGAGAGATATAAGTGATTGGGCTGCCTATATCAATCTCTGAGTAGTTGCTGCTAATTAGGAACCCCAAGTTCCCAAAGTGCGATTTCTACACTATTGTTTTGCTACACTTTAATTTAAAGATATAAACTATCCATCTCATGTGTGCTTGGGTTGCTGTCGTACTGGGCTTCGGCTCATTCCTTTCTTTTTTAGGTGTTGATGACTTTGATGATGATACTTATTATTGCATGGGGTATAGCATGAATTCAAGGACTTACTTGATGAGTGGAGCGATTAGGATCTCTGGCTTCTTATCTTTATCTTAAATTATCAAATTTTATTTTCAAACTTTTATTTTAATGAGGGCATATCTGTGACCGCATGGTTATATTTTGAGATATTAGATACCATGTATTTTGAGATACCTCATGGTATAATATTTATTTATAAATGTTGGTCTACTCATGGAAGTAGCCCTTTTGAAAAAATTTTGCAAAAGTTTATATTTTTCCTCTACAAATTCCAGTTGTTTTCATAATCTAATTTAACGATTTCATAATGTGAAAATTGTTTACCAATGATCATGATAAACTGTATATTAGGTTAGCCTTAATGTATAATGCATAAGTGTTATACATGGCGGCTGACATGGCATAACCCAAATCGGGTTGTGACACTAATACTAGAGGTTAAAACCTAAAAATTAATCTATTTGTAAGCACTCCACAATAATAAAATACTAAAAATTATTTTAAAGTTTTGATAGATATACATCCTTAGTGAGAATAGAATTAGGTTGGAAAAAAGAAAAGAAAAGAAAGAAAGAATTTTGTTTATTAATAGAATAATTAAATGAAAAAAAAATATTTTTTGAAGTGGTTCACTATGGTTTGTACCATGGTCCAATCTAGAGTCTTGAATTGAAGTGCAAACTATTTACTCTTTACTGAACCAAATTGCTTTGATTCTTTTTCATTCAATTAAGTTTAGTCCAATTTGGTTAGTGGTTTAATCGATTTTTTTATACACCCCAAATCAACTAGCACTTCATTCACAAGTAGTGTAAGCTAAAACACACATAATAAGATTCACCCTTGACAAATTAACTACTACAACATGTAAATGTAAATCGATAATTTGAACTATCCTAAGATCCATATCTAATTAAGCTTTGGATAATAACCTAGATACAATACTAAATAATCATATGTTATATACACTTTGAATCAAGTATTCATATCCTTAAATTTGAGCTTAACTAACTAAATTATGTTCAAATTACAATTATACATGAAAATTGAACCTTTACATATACTTTCAAAGTATGCTTTATAATCTATCCTATGACTAAAACTGATAAGCAATGATACTCTAAAAGCACTAAAATATCTTAAAACTAAGAAAGCTAAAATTTATATAAGATAATAGTTACCAATCCTTTTGATATTATATCTTTATATATATGTAACTACAACATCAATATAAATGCACCTAAGGGCTAACTAAAACAAACATATTGCTATAACTAAGTGAGTATTCCTATGATCTTTGATGTTGCATTATGCTTGTAGTATAGTTACGCTTTATTTTGATATATATTATAATGTGGGTGTATCAAGCGTATTTGTTTGGTGATTTGTATGGTTTGTGCAAACTACTTTATTTAATGATATTGCCCAATTGATTGCATTGTTGTTGTATTGTAGTATAGATTTTGAGTATCCACAAGTATTAAGAAATCACCTAATAACTAGACTAATAAGCATTGGACTAAAGTAATAATTAGTCATGTGATACATGATTATATCTAAAAACTAAAAGGCAACCACTTCTACATGACAGTTTTGCGGGACCATATGAAGTAGTCCTCACATAATCTTATTCTAATGACTAGAAACTGAGAAGTAAATGAGGGAACGTCATCTTTAATATTGGATTCTAAGTGAAATATCTCAAAGTTTACTAACCTAAATTAGGAATGTGATAATTAAATACTATAAAATTACGAATAGTTTTGAATCTTATTTTAAATTTAACTTAGTTATTAAATTTAGACAGTTTAGTTAACTGAATTTTGCAAATTATAGAATTTAATTAGAAAATTCAACATAATTGCATTAGAAAATGGATTTAATGAAAAATAAAGATTTTAATATAACAAATACCCATTTTAACTTATTAAATTGCTTCAATTTCCTATCTCCAATGTACCAAGCTATTCAATTCCTTTCAATTATCGAATTGAAAATAATTTCCCAAGTTCAATTACCTAAATTCCTAATTCACTAAAATTGACCCTTAATCTAAATTTATTTTCGACATAGATCAATAACTCACTACCTATATACCTACAACTATAGATATCAAGTGTAACATGACTCAATTAATTTTTAAGGTATGTTAGATAGTTAACAGTAATTTACAAATGAATAGTTAGGGTTAAGATATATGCAATAGAAATAGAAATTGATTACTATCTACCAAACTATGGCTTGAATAAAAATTTTGAATACGTAATAGTAAAATTTGGAATTTTCTTATTCTTTTGAGCATTAGGCCTAGAAACCTTAATCATGTAAGCGAAAAAAAAAATTAGATAATTTAACATAAATGGACAAGTAGAGGAATTTAATTGAAAATAAATATTATGCTACCATAAATACCTAATTTAACCTATTAAACTACATCAGCTACCAATTTCAACAAATTCAAATTAATTAATCCTTTCCAATCATCAATTGAACTTTATCCATCAAGTTTAATAACCTAAAACTCTAAATATCCAATTTAGAAGTTTTAGCTTAAATTCCAATTCCTTAAATTCTAGAAATTTAAAACTAAATATTTGCTTTCAAATTTCAATTCTTAATCCCATAAAACCCTAAATTCAAGTAAGATATTAATTTTCCTTTGACTAGATTTCCTAAATTCAATTTCTAATGCAAGTTAACAGACCTTTGATTTTACTCTTTAAATCTAATGTCTAAATGCCAAAGCCCATAACCTAAAGCCCAATTTATCATCTAAAAGTCCAAGTTCATTAACGTAAATTCAAGTCCATATTCAAGAAGCCCATTAACATAAAATAAAGCCCATGAAGTCAAGCTCATAATTAAAAGATTAATCCCATGAATTAAGCCCATAAATCAAAGCCCACAAGCCCATAAGACTACATTCGCTATCATGCACCATCATACACCTTATAATTCCTAATTTCTAGAGAATTAAACGAGTAAAATGACAAAAATGACCTTCCCCAATTCTTGAGAATTCTAATACATGGGAAAAGACCAAAACACCCCTTAAAATTCTACACAATGTGAACACATAAAAAAATCTTCTAAGTCTAGGGATTTCTACCCTTGCGAAATGACTAAAATACCCTTAAACCATCCAATTAAAATGACTAAAAATCCCTTAACCCTAATGGAAATTACAAGACATGAATTAATATAAATATGATACTTAGAAAATCCCAATTCTTCTCCTTCAGCAGCCCCTGTAAACCTCTCAATTTTAGGATAAAATTAAAGTAAACCCTAAGCTTAATCAAATCAGAACTTCAAAAGTTAACAATGATCAAGGCATAATAGTAGTTTTAACTTTGAAAAATCTGCGCTAGAAACTTGAGGATAATAGAAATGAGCTAAAGGTGGATTATAGTTTGGAATAGTATGAGAAAGCCTAAAAAAATCAGATTCACTCAAAAAATCATTTTTTTTAGATTCGAACAGGATCAATTCTCGAAAAATGTGTCTCAATGCGCGGAATAGTAAAAATATTCCGATAAAATATATAAATTCATAATTTCATAAGCATTCATAAAATATCATTTTTGTAATTTTTTGGTAACTAAAAATAACAGATATAGCTTGTTTATGCGTATTTTCCTTAGTTCCAGTATCTTATTTATCTAGTTTACTATAGGGTTGTAAGTGAGTCGAGACAGCTCGCGAATTACTCGAGTTCGACTAGGTGAAAGGTCAAATTCTACTTACCCACAATCAAGTCGAACTTGAGTTCGAGTTCAAGCTTTAAAATATTCGGCGTGGTGAGCTCGCGAGCTTAATCAAACTTAATTGAGTATTAAATTGAGAGGGTCAAATTCGGGTTTATCGAGTATTAAATAGTCTATATAGTTAAATCAATATTTAAAAGAATAATCGAGCTTAATCGAGTCGAGTTTGAGTTTATTGAGTATTAAATCAAGTTGAGTTCAAGCATAAAAATCAAAGCTTGATCAAGTTTAAGTTCGAGTTCGACCTTTGAGTTTTTTATTTGATTCGAGTTAGAGCTTGGTAATGTATCGACTTGACTTAACTCATTTACAGCCCTAGTCTACTATTCATAGTACTATTTTTACTATTCATTAGTATTCATTGATGTCTACTTTTTCTTACAAACCTGTTTTTACAACTTACACAACTATATCTTACATTTTCATTTCCAATACAACTTTTTACTAAACTTCTCTTACATTTTATTACTTTTCTTTGTCAAAATTAATTTTTTTCATCACTCTCTCTCTCTCTCTCCCTCTCCCTCCCCCCCCCCTCCCCCACCCCTTGCTAAACCAGTGCCACTTCCCTCCTCTCCCCTCTCTCTAAATTTATTTTCTTTTTCAATTTATTTTATTACATCTAAAATCGCTTTACACTTTTCTATTAATACCACCTCTCCTTCCATTTTTTTTCATACATCTCATTTTTCCTACCAAAACTCTATCAAAAAAATTCTCTCTTCAAATTTTCTCTCTAACCATTTCTACAAAAACACTCTCTACGTCTTCTTTCCCATAAAACATTCATCATACACACTAAATATACTATCCATTATATCATCCATCTATAATAACCTTAGGTAAAAATTCCTAAACCCCCTCTTTTATTCCAAAAAAACATAACATGAACATTATGTATGTTTTGATTTCCATACATCCCAATGAGCTAATGCTAGAGATTGAAATCATAGAAACAATATTATGTTCATATCTTGTTTTAATCCATGCTAAATTCATGTTTTGTTTATATTCATGTTCCAAACCTAACTCCTTATTTGTTATTATGTATATATATATGTATCTATATATCTTAGAGCATAAATGCTCACTAATTTAACTTTTATTTATTGCTTTTATTTTATGCTTTACATATCTAATTTTATGCACAATAAATAAGACTAGTCATTTTCTAGTCTTAGACTTGCCATTAATCAAGCCAAAACAATGGGGACTTGTCCGTTCTAAGTCCCGGGAGCCTTGAATATAAATCTAAGACCCCAAATCTTCCTTTTCTCTCATTTTTCGTTTGCTTTATTTATGAGATTAGTGACAATCGAGTTTAAGAAGCCTTGATAAGAAGCCAAGATTTCCATATTTTTCTTCTTTTTTTTTATGCTCTTACCTTATTTTATTTTTTTATTTTTATTTTATGATGACTGGAAATTATTCAGTATTAGGAAACCTTGATACAAGCTAAGACTTCTATATTTTGTTCTTATATGATCATTTAATTTTCTATCTTTTTTCTGTCCTACATGAACTTGTTTTCATAACATAACTACTAAGTTTGTATTCATGCATGATCTTAGGGCAATGTTGTCATCTTAATGAAAATTTTCAAGACAAGGAAATATATTTCTTTCATATGAAAGATAGGACTAATCTCTAAAGAAAAGTGATTTCTAACACTTAGGAGAAACTTTCACTAATATTTAGAATAATGGTTCAACTATATTTTTTCAAAATATTTTTTAATTTTAATATTGATAATTCTTTGTTATGCAAAATTTTCTTAAAAAACTTATTTATGTGACTTATGCCAATACTTTGATAAACACTAAAGAGTAAAATAATTTTCCTAAGTCAAAGTCTAAAATCAACTCACTAGTTGGAGATCCACTTAGAAAATAAACTGGATACAACTTAGGAAAATGGTTCAACTATATCCTTTTCAAACTAATAAAAAAAAATTCTGTCACAAACTTTTAATGTTGATAATTCTTTGCTATACAATGTTTTCTTAAAAACTTATTTGCAAGTATGCATCAACATCCCAAAAATACTAAGAACAAATTAAGTTTTCTAAGTCAAATTAAATTGAAATTACTAGTTCAACATTCAATTAAGAAAATAAAAATTGTTAGGTAACTTAAAGAACTAAGTTTTTAAGAAGTAAATCTATCCTTATATAGTTAAGAAAATATAAAAATAATGGTTTAAATGAGTAAGCCTTCATTAGTAACAAACCCAAAATTTTTATTTTTTTCCAATAACTTAAAGAAATATTTTGTGAACTTCATTTTCCAAATTTCTAAAAGTAAATTGTTTTATGAAAAATCATTATTTAAACAACATTACTAGAATCATGCATATAATATGAATATATATTTATATTAAAGGATTTTTCAACTACATAAATATTTATATGTTTGTTATAGACTATTTGGATGAAGTAAAATTTTGAAAAGTTACAATTTAAGGGTTGGGATTTTTTTGTAGTCTGTAACAACCCGTTTTGAAACCCAAATGACTTTTAATATTAAAAATAATCTTAAAAATAGATAGATCATTTCACATAGATAGAAAACGACATCTTATATGCGAAATTTGGAGTTAAAATGAGCAAGTTATGACCACTTTCAGTTGAAATTTTCATTTAAAAATTTTGACGAAATAGTGAAATAGAATTAGAAAGTTTAAGTAGAATTTTTGAAATACTCATTTCAGATATTTCTTTCATTTAGATGACAAGCAATCGAAGGATCCATATCAGGACGACTTTCACGAGTAAAGGATTTTTTGGCATTGATAGCCGAGTGAGTTTATCTCCCACTTTTACATACTTGTTTGTGCTTGTAGCTAGAGGCACTAGAAGTAGGAAAAGATCAAAATGAAATATGCATGACAATATTGGCTAAAAGCACACTAAGCATACTAATACATAAATTGTTGTTAACTAAATTCGTGTTCTACTATTATGATGGAGTGTCTACATATTCTATGATCGCCTTTAAATTACCTTAGTCACATGTCAATAATTATATTAATTGATTCATGCATATCACAAAGTGAGTCACATTGCATGTAGCTACTACGCCTCGGTGGAACAAGAGTATAGTAGTGAGGTATTTGCAGGAACTATAAGACTGCTAAGATGGGTGAATAAGAGGTCGAAAGAACCATTTTAGGATGGAGTGAGTAGTAGCTCGAAAGAGCTACAAGTTGGATGATAAAGTCGGGTTTTAAAGACCCTGAAACACCTAACCCCAAATGGAGGGCGTAAATCCATTCGAACATATGATTTTTGGCTGATCATATGTATTGCTTGCTCACATGTTTGATGCATTTCATATGCCTGTTTAGTAACTTGTTTGAATTTATTGATACAGGTATCTAATTCAAGAATATTCTCACTAAGCTAGTTGAGCTTACACCCCAGTAGATTTTTATTGATGCGGGATCAATATATCTTATACCCGAGGTCTCCATTTATCTGGGTAAGCTTATGCTTTTAGGAAGCTTTTAGGGGAAACACTTTTGAAGATCTTAAAATAGATTTCTTTTAAAATCTTTATAGTTATAGTTTTTATTATATGTATGACCTAGACCATATTCTGAACATTGGAGATTTACTAGGAGAATGCCCAGGTAAAAGACTATATTCTTTTATGAATTTGAAGTTAATGTTTATTTAGATTATTATCTGCTATATTTACTTTCTCAAACTACACTTCCTACCCGTGTCTCCTATTTCTGTGATAGACGTCTTACATATGGTGTCAAAACTTTTGTGTGACTTTAGGAAATCATTCTTAAGCTTTAATATCGTATGTAGTAGACTGTCATGCTTATGATATTCTTTAGGGTGTGATAGCCCCTTCTCTCAAATTCTCTCTCCAAACACTCTTAAAAATCTCCCAAAAAATGTACCAAAATTCCTCCATCAATTAAGCTTACAATTTGGCCCAAAAAAAAAAAAAAAAAACCACATAAGAGATAAAGTATTACCTAAGTCTATGCTTCTAATTTTTTTTTATTCCCCACAATCTAACATTTATTTTAAGTTAAATCCTAGGTGAAATTGAAGATTTAAAACAATGTTGAAGTTACGAAAATAAGCTTGAAGAAAGCATCAACTCTTGAGTAGTGCTGCAGTAGTATAGAATGTTATTTGGTTAATTTTTCTAATTCAAGTAAATAATTATAAAATTTGTTTTATTGTATTAATGACATTTATATTTATATAAATTACTAAAAATAAACATGGATTTAAAGTTTGATCAATATATGTATATATATATGCATAAAAACCAAAATATGTATGTGTAAATGTAAAAATGTTAAAAATTAGGATATGTGAAATTTATCATATGTATATATGTATGCCAAAATATATATGTGTGTTATATGTTGAATTGATATGTTTTATTGAAATGGAATTATAAAATAAATATATGAATATATTAAATATAAATCCTGTTAAAATATATGTGCATGTTAGAATTTAAGGAAATTAGTATTAATGTAATGATTGATTTTAATTATAAAATATAGATATATGAATATACTAGATAAGGTAATATAAAATAAATATGTTTTAGATGATTTAATATGCTGGAAAATCAATTTATATGCATATATATGCAATCTGGAAAACTTGGGCTATCAAGTTTAAATAAAATATCAAATGAATTTACTTTTAGATGAAATTTATAAAAATGATAGTTTAACATGTATGTATATAAACTGGAAATAATTTTTTGAAATAAATTTACTATTTTTAAAAATTAAATTACAAAATAGTAAAATGGGACAAAGCAGTGCTTCGGCAACAGTGATGGCGTGAATGTATAAGGCTGAGCTGGTGACTTTTTCTTCTTTTTTTTAGACAAAATTATAACAATTTGAATTATTTAGAAGTCTTTTGACATGGTGTGAAGTTGGGAAAATCCTTAATTTCGATCAAACCAATCAGTCACCAGTTATGTCCCTTGTTTCAGACCAGATTAGATGAAATTGAAAATAAAACCCTAATTAACTAATTAGTTTAGGCCAAATTAATTCATAAACATGTAAAAAAATGTGCCAGGAATTTACATAAAAATTTGAACTTAAAAACCCATGTTTAAGATAGTGAACCAATTTTTTTAAGTTAGGATACACACTAGTTTTCTATTGAAAATGAAATATTGAAATTTAAAGTAAATTAATTCTAATCAAATAAATATAAAAAATGTGTTCGCATATTAAAATATGAATTTTAGGATGAATAATTAATTATTTTGATTTTAGAAATTTATTTAATAAAATAGTTATAAATATGGCATTGTAAGATAATATAAACATAATATAAAACTAGTTTAGATTCCTTAGCCATTTAGAGGTAAAAATGGATTATGAATGATATAAATAGGATAATTATAATTAAATCAGTTATTTTACTTAATAATAGTTTATTAGATTTAACATAGGATATGTATTTAAAATTACCATTTTAAGGATTTAATTACCATAAAATGAGTTTAGTAAATTAAGTTGAATATAAAATAAACTTAAATGATTAATTCTATTCAACTTGGCTAACTTAAGTCAATATAAATTTACTATCTAATGGTTTAGTAAGTTCTTTAGAAATCAATAATTTATATTTAGCAATTAATCTAACTAATAAACTCTTATATGATCATATTAACTTGTAATTAGATTAGATTAATATGTTAGGTTAGACCATGAAAATAAAGGGAGTATGTTGCTTCAAATAAATATTTACTAGAAAAATCAATATTTAATATGAGTTGATATAAATTGATAACCGATTTAAATACTTATATGAATTAATCTCTTAAGCAAATATTTATTAGGAGTTTGCCTCTTGCTTTATCTCCCAGTCTATTTTTGTTTGCTAGATTACAAATTTTTTACTAGGTACATAGTGACTTGTATGTTGCGTGCCAGGGGAGACATTCTAAATGAATTAATATTTAAAGACGGCTTTGATAATTGCTTACTACTTGTGCATGGCCATTTTTGAGACCCGTCGGAGGCGGTACCGAGGCGGTACCAGCGTGATAGTTAGACGCTTATGCCATCATGGGTAGCTCAGCAGATAGTTAATAGGGGAACAGTAGTAGGATAACGTCTATCTGGATTGGAGAGAAGTAGTATAGTGTGGTTCACAACTATGGGCACCGATTGAGCTGCACTATATCATGGACTGTGAAAGGTAGAGATGTGGAACGGCTTTGACCCCTATATAAGACAATTACTTTTAAAAGTAAGAGATATAGATATTCAAATTACCTATATCAAACTCTTGAGTGATTACTCCTACTCAAGACCCCCAGGTTCCTAACATGTTGCCAAAGTATGAATGCTCTATTGTTGTTTGCTATCTTTAATTTAAAGATATAAACTATTGATTGTTACATTGTATATAAAATAGGTATGTATGCTCATCTCGTATGTGATTGTGTTGCTATCGTACTGGACTTTAACTCATTGCTTTCTTTTTTCAGGTGATGATCTGGATACTTGTGATTATCGAGTATGGGACGACTCTAAAGAAGCTTATTAATGAGTGAAGTCGCTAGAAACGTTGAACTACTTATGCATTAATGAAAGTTGTTAACCTTCTTTTCAAACCTATGTTTTAATGAGGACCTATTTGTGAGCCAATGATTTATTTTGAAAACTTGAAACTCTTTATTTTGAAATACTCAGTGGTATAGTACTGAGTTATACATATATTGGTTTGCTATCTAGAGTAGCCATTTGGAAAAATGTTATGAGAAATTTATTTTTGGCTGTAAATTTTTAGTTGTTTTAACAACTAATTCAATGATTTTAGAATATGAAATTTGTTTAGCAATAATCATGATAAACTGTAGATTATGCTAGCCTTAAAGTATAATGCATAAGTGTTATACATAGCGGCTGACACACCTTGAACTCAGTTCGGGACGTGATATTAAGCTTGGTTGTTGGTTAGGAAAAATTGAGCTACAATGCAATGTCACATCTAGATTCCATGGTGGGAATGGAAATTAGAAAAGAAACTAATCTACAAAAATTATTATTGTGAACGAAAGGGGGAGAAGAAAGCGAAATAATTAAGTGGTAAGTTCTAAAAAAAAAAAGAAAAGATACAAAATGGCATTGGTTATAATTTGTAATATTTTGATCAAACAATTAACTTCATAACAAAATTTTGTAGCATTGTTATTATTGCTGTACTAATTAAGCAAGATGTACTTAACAAATGATTAAATATGATTCTATGCAACCTAAAAAGAATAACTACACATCTTCTGTAGAGTACAACTCATACTTGATTTCTTCCTCAATAACTTTTCCAGACTTTTTTATCACAAGTACAATCTCAACAATGGATTCTACTTAATCCGTGGAGCTTTCAACAATTTCATCAATTAATGATATCATGCTTTGTTCTTTCATTGCCTGTTCTTTAACTATTACCACATCGTATTCATATCTTTAAAGTACTTTCGTTGTAGCATCTACAACTTCAATTTCCATACTCATCAACAAACTCCTCCACTTTAACACACTCAAATTTCTTTTGTTTTTCCTTCCCTCTTCTTTAATAAGGTGTTTTTACTATTTCTCAATTGTCTTTCCTACTTCTACGGAAAAATTATGGCCTTTAATTTTTAAAATAGACTCACTGACATGCTCGTCTATCTCAAGACACGACTTCTTCTTCACCCCCTTGCATGACTACTCAATATTTGGTTTTCTCATTTTTGTCCTTTTTGTTTAAAGATGGGAATTTTTTTTTAATAATTAAAAACGATAGAAATTAGATATGAGCATATGACTCACAAAATTTAAAGCAAACTGAAGCGAACTTAATAAATTATGTTTATTATAAAATTATGTTTATGGGCACCAACTTCTTGATTACAGAATCAAGAGTTGCATTTTATGATTTTTTTTTCCCACCAAGAAGAACCGTAGTTAAGGAGGAAAAAGGCAAGATCCTTTCAGTTTGAGATTTACAAGCCATAGAAAAGACAAGGAAATATCATTCAACCCAATAAAAATTTCATATTGTCCAACTTTATTCATTTTTTATTTGTTTCATCATATTCTAATTATTTTAGCCTCATAGTTTTATTGTTTTCAAACAGATATTTATCAAGATTCATATCAATAAAAAAATATAATTTTACTCATAAACAAACCAAATAAATATGATGCAGATATAATACAAATAATTACATATGCAATCAAATATAAATACTATAAATAAAAAACCACAATCTAAACAAAATCTATTTACTTTCTTATTTATTACAACTCAATGAAGAAAGCTGAATCATATATTAGAAAATTACATTGTAATTGAAACTTCTAATTTGGAATATGATCCTAACAACCACGAAAGAATTTTTCCACATATAATGGGCTGATTGACCACATGCTGAAGGTTGATTGATCGAACTTCAATCGTTGGTTAACCGAGGCCTCTTGAGCCATAAAGGTCAACAAACCAAGGAGCCTAGATGAATGCAGGACGTCCCAGGTTAACCATAGTTTCTCGTTGTTTTCCTCTTTTTTTTTTTTTTTTTTTTTTTGGTTTCAAGATTAGTCATTATTTTTTTTTTTTTTGGGCCAATAAGATTAGTCATATTGATATGATATAAAAACAGTCTCATTCTTCAACAATTGTGTTTTGAAGACGGCTAAAAAACCTATCAAACTGAACTAATTTATAAATCGATTCAAATCAAACTGAATATATGTTTTATTTTTTAACAATTTGGTTTAAAATTTTCCAATCGACCAATCCATAAATGTACAATTGGTCTCAAGGGTTAAATCAAACCAATATTAAAATCGAATAAAAAAATATAATAATAATTTACTTGTCACTTAAAATTTTTTATATGACATAATACTTAAGAGATTTTCTTCTATATTTATTATAATATATAATTATTCAACTTTTCTACCACAATATTGACTTAATCCGTTACCTTTTATGTGATTCAATACTTATATAGAACAAATTTAGTACTTTTACATATGATATTATATGTTATATAAACATAATATTACTAAATTACAAATAGGTTAAATTTGTAATCAAACCGAACTAAACATTATTATATGATTTGAATAATTTTTAATTCAAATCAAATTATTATTTAAGATTTGGTTTGGGACTAACAAAAAGAAAAACCAAATCGTAAATTATGGATTATTTAGGTAATAACAAAAGGATAAATCGTGTTTGGTTGAAGAAAAGCTTAGGTACCAATGATGATTTAAGATATTGTGAAAGGCTGAAGTGATCAATATATATGAACGTGATGGGAACAATATATATAGATGTGAAACGATGCAAGTAATTCAATCCTGCATCTTTACTCGTGGATCAATATCTTGGTAAATTCAAATTTATCTTACAATATCAAATGTTTTTAAAATTAATTAAACGATTTTATAATCATAAGTCATTATTAAACGGTTGCAATAATTAAATCTTTTAATATAATCGTTGCATATAACACCTAAGTGTTATATAAACACATCTTAATAGACATAATTAAATAATATTCACGATATATATAATGTAACTCCGATGATGGTTTTTACCCTGAATACCGTTTTAGAAAAATAAGGGAACCGAACTCTACTGAGGTTTACAATAATATGATTATAAACGTAATGATTAATCATGCAAATAGTTTCAGCTTTCGACTTCATGTCTAAGGACCCGGTGGCAAAAATTAAAGTAGTAAACATGCGAACAGGCATCCCTTCCTATTATATGATTAAAAATAGCACGTTTCATGTTACCTCCCCCCTGCACTTTACTTTACTCCCTTATCGGTATACATCGATAAATTTTCCCAGTCCCCGAATTGACGCAGTACACCAGGAAGGAGGCTATAATTACGACAGCAATTTCGGGTGGGAAGTTATATCAATAAAAAGTAAGATGTGTTAGGAGTAGCTTTTAACCTATCTATTTTTATTAACACTGTAATGGCTTGTTCACTTAATATGAAATAAGAGAAATTAAATTCTAATTCAATATAAATATAATTGAATTATAATGGGATTATATTATCCACTTGGTGTAAAAAATAAAATAAGTAATTATTATATTAAAAGATAAAAATGTATAACACTCCTTATCTTAATTAAAGCAGAGAGGATAATTGTATAGCGACATTTTCGAAATAAATATTTAAAAAATTGGAAAATAAATTTCAATAGCAATTCATGAGTATATAGACATAAATTGTTATTGATCATTTTATATAATAGCAATTCATTATAAATCACGATCCCCTCTAATAAAATACTATAATAGCAGTTTATGTAGAACTAAAAGAAAATGAATAATTATTCATGTCGGGGTATTCATGTTTGATTAACCGGTTCAGCCTTATTTTTTAAATTAACTATGACGATCGTTTTTTAATATCTTATCTTTAACTGGTTATTATAAATGATTAACTACCTTAACAGTTAACCCTTTTTTTTGTTAATTTTTTTTATTTTCAATTTTTAACCATTTAATGTAATGGTTTCAGCAAAATCAATATTGATAGTTTTAATAAACCTTATTTTTTGAGCCTCTATCATATAATTTTTCTATAAATTATTATACAAATTACAAGAGCTAAAAAAAAGAAAAATTAAATTAAGGAAAAGGGAAAAACAAGTCTTTGGATATTCATCATCAACAAAATCAAACCAAATAATTATCACATTAACTCCCTTCAAACATATTACACAACATAGTACTTTAATCAAAATCCAATGAACATTAACATGTGTAAATTATATGTATATATAAATTATATATAATATATTTATCAATATTGAAATAGTTAACCATTAATCATCAATTTTTTGTGCTACAAATGAAACTAAATGAAAAACCGAAAAAAAATAAAAACCGTAATCCTAAAACGAAAGTAATGGATTGTTAACCATATTTTTTGAATTCATTTTCCATTTTGATTCGATTTTTCTTTTATGGTTTACTTATACTTTTATTCATATCAAATAAATGTGCTATAACATTTGGATTTATTACATAAAAAAAAAAAGTAATACTGCATATAGTGCTATGTAGGACCACAATCCTATTTAACATACCCAACCTATTTTTCTTCTCGTTTATACTAATGGCAGTTTTTACAAATAGCCCACAAATGTTATCATTTTATTTGTCTAAATCCACTGCTGTCAATTCAATACTAATAACAAATTATAGTGTAAATACTAAAAATTAGTAATTGATATTTGTATATCAAATTTGATATTATTATTGATGATGAGAAATTAAAATTTTTGAAAATGATATTATTATATTTTCATACGGAGAGTTAGGACGACAATTATTGTTTTGAAAATATAGTTGAAGGTGTGTATATATATATATATATATATATATATATATTTCAAGAGTTCAAGATTTCTATTGAATAAAAGGGGGCACACGTATCGGGTTTCTCAAAGCATGGAAACCTTTTCTTGTTATTTTATATCAACGTGCCAATAACGGCCCAAGCCAATCGGCTCCATCTGCCAAAGGAAAATGTACTGTAGCCAAAATATATTTATACTCTGAAATTTCTTCTAACAGGACCTACCTAGAGGAACCGGCGACAGGCGACCTCCGAATGTTTTTTGCCCTTTTACTATTTGATGGAGTTGATTCCACTCGGGATACTTGAATTTTTTTCGATTTCTATGGAATTATACCTAAAAAAATTTTACTGCAAAAAAATACTTGAACTTATTTAAATATTTCACCCAGTTACTATAGATAGTGGTAGGTGTCGAAATCCAACAAATATATAATCTTACCTCAAAGATTTATATACGGTGAATAGGATCGTATCCATAGAGATTGATAAAATTAATTTATATTTGATAATGAAGAAAGAAGAAGGGGGGGGGGGTGGGGGGGGGGGGGGGGGGGGGGGGG